>JAECWN010000055.1:0-130000 GCA_018150725.1 Drosophila quadrilineata
AATGGAGCACAACCTAGCCGATGAAGCCGCTGGCATTTGACTTAAGCCGGACACTTGAGCCTGCCGCCGTTTGCACACGAAACAATTGCGCTGACTGGGACAGTCACGGTATTGGTGACTGTGAGCAAAACAATTCAGGCACAAACGTCGATGGGTAATATAGGCGGAACGATGGGGCACGGACATGTGCAGGAACTTGGGACATACCCTAACTGGGTAATTCTTTTTGGAACAGAGATCGCACCTTTGAGCCTTCACCTTCACGCTGCATTCGAAGAATTGAATCCTCTCAGGCCCTGAATTCCTTGGGGTGGTCTTGGACTGACCAGTTGGCAGATGTTGGGGCCGGCCGATATGACATCCTCAATGGCTTCCAGAGTGAGATATCTTTCACTGAGGAACTTGTTCATATCTCGCCATGCTGGGATGTCGTGCTTATTCGACAAGGTCAGCTCCCAAAGTGCAAGAGTCGCCTTTGGGAGTTTGGAAGAGCAGAGGAAGATCAGTAAGCAATCCCAGTTGTCCGTCGAGACGTCCGAGTGGTCTAAAACCGTCAGCCCTGAATTGTACTCTGCAATCCTTTAAGGGCGGCTCCTGTCTGGGAAGTAACAGGAGATAAGTTGAAGAGAATCTTCAACTGGCTGTTTACTAGCAGCCGCTTATTCTCAAGGAGATCACAAAGAGCTGCCCATGCCGAACTAAACCCTTCATGGGTCAAAGGGGACTTAGGGAAGATGGCCTTTGCCTCTCTGCTGGTCTTGGAGTTTAGGTGAAATAACTTCTCAACCGGTGTTAACCGCGGATCGTTTACGTAGATTGCCGTAAAGAGATCCCGGAACGTAGGCCACTTGGTCTAATCGATCTGCTGGCTCAGCTGAGCAACACGCTGCTCATAAATAGAGTAGCAGTGCTCATAGGTGGCTTCCACTGCCAGAAAATCGTCACTCGGATCGTTTGGATTAAGCACTCGAGAGCAACGCTCGTACTCGGCTTCTATTTTGTGCCACAAAGAGATGATGTAGTCACGACGAACTTGTAAAATATAGGGAGTTGGAATCTCTCTGGTGGATCGGGTGAGCCGCTCTTCAAACTGGATAAGTTTGTTGGAGACGGCTTTGAAATCAGACAGAGCCATTGCAGAGGAATTCAAGGTGCTTGCCTTGGGTGGCAAGATCGGACTCGGCTCAGTGTTGAAGGAGGAAGACTGTTCAACTAGATAAGTTTCACTGCCTGGGCGGGCCTTTAATGTGAGACGAAGATCGTTGGGGTACAGGCAGACTAAGCCCAGCTGGAATGGGCGATATCGACGATCGCCTTACGCTGTGTGGTGCTCCAACTGACAACCACCTGAGACGTGATCGTTCGTCCCAGGTTGGCATTGGGTGTTAGCAGTATTAGACGCGCGGAAAGGGACTTTTCAATCAATTGAGATGCTTGTATGTCCGATTGTGTGTGCAGACAGTCGAACGAAACGCGACCGGAACAAATAATGCACAAAAAAACACAAATATATGGTATTGCGTATATTTATATGTATTTAAGCTACATACGGTCTGTGGTAAGATCCAAACCAGCAAAAACCAGCTGATTGTCGATGACCGTTCAACAACTGCATCAACATATGTGGCAATGTTGGATTGGCGAAATTTCAGTTGTTGATACGGCTCAGCTGTTATCTGTGCTCTCAGTCGACGATGCTTTCGGTTTGTTCTTATTGAGTGAAGAAATAAGCTCGAAACGGTCGCAAAACTACTAAAGTTACACTCGTACCTGATACAACGTCGATATAGGATAAATTCCCGCAGTGCGAGCCGGTGCTGACGAAAGGATATTCTTAGAGAAGAATCCGGCTAGAAGGACCAAATATTGTAGTGGGCGGCGAAGAATCCTTTTTGCTTGACGATCTGTCATTGATGCTGCTGTTGGGTGTCCAATTCTATTATATGTACGTATGTACATATGTCGTTGGACGTTGAAGAGAGGGGTGTGTTAAAGAAAGAAATACGCTGGATTGCGCTCGTTTTTGATATGCAAAATAACTTTATTTTTCTTATTGGCGTGGGGCACAAGAGTATGTGCTGAGTTCTTTTTATGTTAAAAAGTACAAGAAGAAAAAAAGGGAGAGTCGACGTGACTTGCGAGAAAAACTTTTACATTATATACCCTTATATACCCAAATTTCGGTCCCGTCCGTTTCACTTTCTAATTATATTGTACTGCTAATGATAGCGAGAATCGGATACTTGAAACTCTGGCAACAGGGGCAAATGTTTCCTTATAATCGATTTGATATTTTTGAGTAAAGCCTCGAGCTACTAATCTAGCTTTGTATCTAACTGGGTTTCCAGTCGATTCAAGCAGTAGAAGCGTCAACATCAAATAAGTTTTTTTTATTTTCATTTTTTTTTACAAATCCGAGATGTTTATTAAATTTAATCAATTCAGCTAAGTTTACGTTTACAATTATTGTTATATCGTCGCGTTATCTGTACGCGATTCTTTTTCGTCTCTGCCAGCGGTGACACCTGCACTAAAGCAACTCGTGGACTCCGCCGCTACATAGTGGTAGGCAGGCGAGGCTGTAGGGGATGAAGAAAGTCGCTGAAGTGGACCCTTCTACATTCCGCTCTCAACTTACACATTCAGTGGATACAATTGGTGTTCCATCAACTTCAACTAGGTGCGGAAATGTACCTTATCCATCAGTAACTACAAGTAGTACTACAAGTGTTACAAGTAGTACTACAAGTGTTACATCCACTTTACAAAATACATTATCTGCGGCGACGCCTTCAGCTGCTAAGGTGACTAGCAAAGGAAAGTGTTCTTTCCAAACACAACTTATTGCTGTAGGTAACAAGCGTAAGGGAAATGCTAAGTCCACTCAACCAAGCCGCAAAGCAAAACTGCAGGCGATTGTCTTAATCAATGAATCAACGGCAAATTCACGATCTACTGTGCTAGGAAATAACCGCTTTGCATCGTTGACTGATGACGCGCACAATGCTATGCATATAGAGTTACCAGAGACTGATTGTGACGCAGGGCATGACATTTCCAGGGAAAACGAGCCTAGACCAGGAGCAAATGGACTACCTAAGCCACCTGCAATTTGCGTACCAAATGTCTTCAATCCTAATACTTTCGAGCAAGCACTTAATGCGTGTATCGGCAATACCAACTACAGTATTCGTATTTCAAAATTTGGAGTTTCGCGCATAAAAACGAAAGACTCAAGCGCCTTCCCATCAGTTGTGAGGAAATTAACTGAAATGAACTGCCAATTTTGGCACCACCAGCTTAAGGAAGAAAAGCCATTTAGAGTTGTTGTAAAGGGCATGCACGCCAATGTACCAGGAAGGAACAAATCTCCTAGGCTTTCGCGGACGAAGGCTTTGAAACAGTTAACATTTACTGCCCAAGAAAAACTGAATGGCGTAACATCGAAATCAACGCAGAGGATGATGAAGATACCGTGGTATTCAAGACCAGACAAAATGTCTTCTTTATTAACTTAATTCAAGAAAATGGTGTATCTAATGCTCTAAAAATTACACAGCTCGGCAGGTATCGAGTCACTGTAGAACGAGCACCACGCAGAAATAAGATTCTGCAACGTACGAGGTGCCACATATTTGACATTCCAAAAATTATTGCATGCAGAATCCCATTTGCGGCAATGCTCAGGCCCTCACAGCACAGACTCTCCACTTTGCACAAGTGAGAGCTGTCTGTGCATAAATTGCGGTGGCGATCACGCCTCTACTGACAGAGAATGCCCAGTTAGAAAACAGAAAGCAGTAAAGCTCTGGGAAAGGACACGTTTAACTAAAATGACTAGCAGAAACAACACAACGCCTCGCGGTTTCATCCCAGCTGAAACTGTTAGGTGCAATGTGTCATACGCAGATATTGTGCGGCCCAAAGCAAGTGTAACACGGTCAAGTACTAACACTTTGCAAGCTAACACCACAGCTCTGAATGACTCTGACCAAAACATTAAAATTGTTATAGAAAATGCAATACGTGAGATCAATGGTAGAATTGATCAACTGTTTAAACAAATTCAGGAAACTGTTGAATCAAACAAGGCCTTTCGGGAACTAGTGCAAGTTCTGATCTCTAACATATAAAAATTATTCAATCAAATCAATCATTAAAATCGGGTTGTGAAATGCGCGAGGTTTATCCAAGACACAAAATCGACATCATGCTGGTAACAGAAACTCACATGCGTGAAGGACAACGTATCTTCATTCCAGGCTTCCACGCTTACCATGCCTTTCACCCAAGTGGTAATAGCAGAGGTGGAGCAACTGTTCTGGTGCGCTCTAACCTTAAGCACAGCCCTGAGCCAGCCGTTGCAACAACCAATCGTCAAATAGCATTAGTGAGATTACAAACAGAAGAGGGTAGCGTTTTAATTGCGTCCCTGTATCTTCCTTCTAGAGAGCAATGGTCGAGAATAGAATTTGAGACAGTACTTGCCACGTTTGAACACAAATTCATAGCGGGTGGAGATTTCAACGCGAAACATTCGTGGTGGGGCAATTCTCGGGCATGCTCCCGAGGTAAGCAGCTGCAAGAGGCCATTGCTTATGGGCAGTTCTAAATTTTAGCTACAGGAGAGCCAACATTTTGCTCCGCCAACTCACGACTAACTCCTACAGCACTGGACTTCTTTATAACCAATGGGTATCAAATCTGTAGGTTTAAAGTGAACGCCTCTCACGAACTTTCTTCGGGCCACATCCCTCTTATTGCAAAACTGCACTCTCAGCCCGCTCAATTAATGAATCGGCCTCTGCTACTTGCCCGAAACGCGAACATAACAATATTCAAGGCTCAACTGGAGGAGCTCAATGACTTGGAACCTGCACTACATACTGCGGAAAACATTGACGATGGTATAGAACATTTCATGAGCACATTGAAACTGGCGGCTGCAAGTGCCGCGCCCCGTCAGCAAAATATAAGGCAACATTCGAACCAGTCACAACTTCCTGACGCAATAGCAGCCCTATTACACACCAAACGCAGAGTAAGGAAGGAATCGCAAGAACAGGTTATCCCATAATTCAATAGATTTACAGAAGACTATCCAATAGACTGCTCAAAGTACTGTACCGTAGAAAAGAGCAGCTATTTAATGATTTTCTGGAAAACCTGGGAACTGATAATACTACGAATTACTCTCTTTGGAAGATCACTAAGCGCTTTAAATCACAAGCAATGCCGAAAACAGCTTTACGAAACGCGGCAGGCGGCTGGTACAGAACGAGTTGTGACAAGGCGGAAGCGTTTGCAGACAACCTAGAGCACAGATTCAAGCCTTTTGACTTTACCCATGAAATACACTGCAGATTAGTGCAAACAGCGCTGGACTCGCCGTCCCAAATGGCATTGCCTGCTGAGCCGGTAACATTAGAAGAAGTGAAACAACTTGTCTCAAAGCTACGCCCAAAAAAGGCGCCTGGTGAAGACCTGCTCGATAAAAGGACAATAAGGATACTCCCTGATGGTGCTCTGCAGTTTCTAGTGCGGATCTACAATAGCATTTTGCGTGTTGGCTACTTTCCCAAGGCATGGAAAAGAGCCGCGATAATTATGATACCCAAACCAGGAAAACCGCTAACCGAAGTGGACTTTTACCGGCCCATAAGTCTCTTCTCATCACTTGGCAAAATGTTGGAGAGACTAATTTTAAATAGGATTCTAGCTTTAGACGAGGTACAGCAGACGCTTCCCAAGTTTCAGTTTGGCTTTCGAAGGCAGCATGGCACCCCTGAACAACTGCATAGGGTGGTTAACTTCGTCCTAGAAGCCCTGGAACATAAGGAATACGCAGTTGCCGCTTTTCTTGATATCCAACAAGCCTTTGACAGATGCCTTTGTGGCATCCTGGCTTGTTCTATAAGGCTAAGAAGGTGTTGACCCCACAGCTATTTACACTTGTAAAAAGCTTCCTGGACGGGCGGTCGTTCAGCGTATCACTTTCTGAGAGCAAGTCGACCGTCAGAAGGATCGATGCTGGTGTTCCGCAATGCAGTGTTCTAGGTCCGAGTCTCTACTCCATATTTACTGCTGATATGCCCAATCAATATGCGATCTCGGAGTTACAACACAGAGACACTCTGATTGCTACATACGCTGATGACACCGCAGTGCTTACTAAAAACGACAACAAATTTCATGCCACGAGTGCAATACAAGAGTAATTGAACTCGTTTCAAAAATGGGCGAAGATATGGAATATTTGCGTCAATGCTAGCAAATGCGCCAATATAACCTTCAGAGTCCGCAGCTGCCCCGGTGTAACTCTAAATGGAAGCGTTATAAGTCACTCGTCAGCTCATAAGTACTTGGGTGTCATTCTGGACAGAACTCTAACTTTTGGCTAGTATATATCGGCATTACAACACGCTTACAGAAACAAAGTGTCCAACATGTCCTGGCTTCTGTCTTCCAATAATAAGCTATCTCTGGCAAACAAAACTAAGATCTATAAGGCTATACTAGCTCCTAGCCTCTTTTACGCTATCCAAGTGTTTGGAATTGCAGCCAGTACACATATAAACAAATTACGGGTACTGCAAGCCAAAACATTGAGCGAGATCCGAATGTTCCACTGATTGGAGACAGGATTCAAAAGATAGCTAGCAAATACGCAGAGAGGCTAGAGCATCACCCAAACGCCCTTGCCAGGCGACAACACAGCGCTGGATTAAGAGCTAAAAGAAGACTTAAACGATTCCACCCTCAAGATCTCCCACAACGGATCTTGACGTAGTGAACTCCCAGAGCATCGATCGAATAGAAATTATCTTAGACACCAATACCTAAGCAAGATTGTCTTAATTGTAAATATTGTAAATTTCCAACCATAGTTTATCTAGACATAGTTTTACTTTTACTTATTTTTTTCTCATTAGCTTAAGTTGCCACAAAGGTAATAGAATACTATTCAGCTGTAATAAATATTTCTAATAAATAAAAAAAAAAAAAAAAAAAAGCTGGGTTTCACATTTCGTCATGTTTGACATAAAATATCAATTTACTATCAACAATATTTTTTTCTATAGGATTCTTTGTTATTGTCCAAGTATTGTTCAACTCATGAGCACTCAGTTCGACTCAAGCACAAGCAGTCGAAGCGTCAACATCAAATAAGTTTTTTTTATTTTCTTTTTTTACAAATCCGAGATATTTATTGAATTTCACCAATTCAGCTAAGTTTTCGTTTACAATTATTGTTATATCGTCGCGTTATCTGTACGCGATTCTATTTTCGTCTCTGCCAGCGGTGACACCTGCACTAAAGCAGCTCGTGGACTCCGCCGCTACCTAGTGGTAGGCAGGCGAGGCTGGAGGAGATGAAGCTAGTGTCATTTTATAAATTATTGAATGAATATTTCTAAGTTTTTAGGGTCTGATATATTATCTTATGGATTAATTTTATTAAGATTATGAATTTGTTCATTAATACTATTGGCGAGCGAGAATTAAAAATTTATTTTTATTTAATATTGTAATTCTTTTATTATTATTAATTTTAACTTTTAGAAGAATAATATTTTTTTTTATTTTATTTATTTTTTGAAAGAAGATTAATTCCCACCTTGTTTTTAATTTTAGGGTGAGGGTATCAACCAGAACGTTTACAAGCAGGAATTTATTTATTATTTTATACGTTATTAGTTTCATTACCTATATTAATTGGTATATTTTATCTTAAGTTGAAAATAGGGACAATAAATTTTTAGTTAATAAATAATTATATATTTAATATAGATTTATTATATTTTTGTTTAATATTGGCTTTTTTAGTTAAAATACCTATATTTTAGTTCATTTATGATTACCCAAGGCTCATGTTGAAGCCCCAGTTTCAGGTTCAATACTTTTAGCGGGAATCATTAAAATTAGGAGGTTACGGGATATTACGAGTAATTTCTGTGATACAAATAATAAACTTAAAATATGGCTATGTTTGACTTAGAATTAGATTGGTTGGTGGTGTTTTAGTAAGTTTAGTGTGTTTACGACAAACGGATTTAAAATCTCTTATTGCTTATTCATCAGTTGCACATATAGGGATTGTGTTAGCTGGACTTATTACTATAAGATATTGGGGTTTAAGAGGTTCTTATAGATTAATAATTGCTCATGGATTATGTTCTTCAAGTTTATTTTGTTTAGCAAATGTTTCATATGAACGGCTAGAAAGACGAAGTTTATTAATTAATAAAGGGCTTTTAAATTGTATGCCTGCAATAGCTTTTGATAGTTTTTACTAAGTTCAGCTAATATAGCTGCACCCCCTACTTTAAATTTATTAGGGGAAATTTCTTTATTAAATAGAATTGTTTCTTGATCATGAATTTCAATATTTATATTAGCTTTTTAATCTTTTTTAGAGCAGCTTATACTCTTTATCTTTATTCTTTCAGTCAGCATTGGAAATTTTTTTCAGGTGGTTATTCTTTTAGAAGAGGAAAAATTCGTGAATATCTATTAATAATTTTACATTGATTACCTCTTAATTTATTGATTATGGAAAGTGATAGATGTATACTATGATTATATTTAAATAGTTTAATAAAAATTCTAATTTGTGGTGTTAGAGATATGAATAATTCATTTTAGATCGTGAAATATTTATCAATTTGTAGAGTTAGATTTATTAATTTAATTTCTATTAGATTAACTAGTTTTTTTTTTAGTTTATATTATCTTTTAAATAATATTATTTATTTTATTGAATGAGAAGTTGTTTTATTAAATTCTTTATCCATTGTTATAACTTTTTTATTTGATTGAATGAGTTTATTATTTATATCTTTTGTTTTAATGATTGCTTCTTTAGTAATTTACTATAGAAAGGAATATATGAGAAGAGATGAAAATATTAATCGTTTTATTATATTAGTTTTAATATTTGTTTTATCAATAATATTATTAATTATTAGACCAAATTTAATTTCAATTTTATTGGGGTGAGATGGTTTAGGATTAGTATCTTATTGTTTAGTTATTTATTTTCAAAATGTTAAATCTTATAATGCTGGCATACTTACTGCTCTTTCTAATCGAATCGGGGATGTGGCCTTATTATTAGCAATTGCATGAATATTAAATTATGGGAGATGAAATTATATTTTTTATTTAGAAATTATACAAAATGAATTTGAAATAAAAATAATTGGTGGTTTAGTAATATTAGCAGCTATAACTAAAAGAGCTCAAATTCCATTTTCTTCTTGGTTGCCTGCAGCTATGGCTGCCCCTACCCCAGTGTCAGCTTTAGTTCATTCTTCAACTTTGGTGACAGCGGGGGTTTATTTATTAATTCAATTTAATGTAGTTTTAGAAAATTGTTGATTATCACAACTTTTATTACTTTTATCAGGATTAACAATATTTATAGCAGGGTTAGGGGCAAATTTTGAAGTTGATTTGAAAAATATTATTGCTCTTTCAACATTAAGTCAACTTGGTCTTATAATAAGAATTTTATCTATAGGTTTTTATAAATTAGCCATATTTCATTTATTAACACATGCTTTATTTAAGGCATTATTATTTATATGTGCTGGTGCTATTATTCATAATATAAATAATGGACAAGATATTCGATTAATAGGGGGATTAAGATTACATATGCCTTTAACTTCTGCTTGTTTTAATGTGTCAAATTTAGCTTTATGTGGAATGCCATTTTTAGCGGGATTTTATTCAAAGGATATAATTTTAGAAACTGTTATAATTAGAAATATTAATATTTTTTCTTTCTTTTTATACTTATTCTACTGGTTTAACTGTATCTTATTCATTTCGGTTAGTATACTATTCAATAACAGGTGATTTAAATTGTAGAAGTTTAAATTTATTAAATGATGAGGGTTGAGTTATATTGCGAGGTATATTGGTATTATTAATAATAAGAATTATTGGGGGTAGAATACTAAATTGACTAATTTTTCCCAGACCTCTAATAATTTGTTTACCTTTATCAATAAAATTATTAACTTTATTTGTTTGTGTTATTGGGGGAATTTCAGGCTATATAATTTCTATATTTAAATTACACAGAATAAATAAATCTTTATTATCTTATCATTGATCTTATTTTTTAGGTTCTATATGATTTATACCTTATATAAGAACTTACGGAATTTTATTTTATTCCTTTAAATTTAGGTCAAATTGTTATTAAAAGATTTGATCAAGGTAGATCAGAATATTTTGGAGGACAAAATTTATATAAAAAGTTAACAAATTATTCGCAATTGTTGATTTTTATACATAATAATAATTAAAAAATTTATTTACTTTTATTTGTTTTATGGGTTATAGTTTTATTTAGATTTTTAATTTTTTATTCAATTAGCTTATATTTAGAGTGTAACACTGAAGATGTTGAGGAGATTAATTAATCTTTGGATATAATGAACTAATTTTAGTAATTTATAAAAATTAATTTTTTTTATTTTTACAATGAAAATGTAAAGTTTTTTTTAAACTATATAAATAGAAGTATAAATGGAATTTAACCATTAAAAGAAAAAAGTTAGCAGCTTTTACTTGAACATCATACTTCTTTAATTGGAAATTTATTTCAGTTCTATCGTTAACAGTGAGAACCCTCTATTTTGGCTTCAATTAATAGAATAAGGGTAAATTTACCTAGAATTAGGTCGAAACTAATTGCAATTTATCGCTTCATATTCATTTAAGACAGATTGTTTATACAATACTTTTTGAATGCAAATCAAATGTTATAATTAACTACAGTCCTTTAACGTGATCAATTTAATATACCTTGAATTCATTCATGGTATAGCCCAATTAATAGAATTAAAATAAAAATTACTGAAGTAGAAGTTCAAATAATTAAATTTGATATTTTAAAAATAATAATTATAGGAAGAATTAACGCAATTTCTACATCAAAAATTAAGAAAATAATTGTGATTAAAAAAAATTTTAAAGAAAATGGTAAACGTGATGATGATTTAGGGTCAAACCCGCATTCAAATGGAGATCTCTTTTCTCTGTCTTTTTTAGATAAAATTGAAGCTAATATTATAATAATTGTTGATATAATTAAAATGATAAATATGATTAAAAATATAGAAAAATTATCTATACTATTAATTAATAGACCTTTTGATTGGAAGTCAAATATACTTTTATACTATATAGGTAATAAATTTTTACCCTCCTCATCAAAAAATTGTAATATATAAGAATAATCAAACAACGTCGACAAAATGTCAATATCATGCAGCTGCTTCAAATCCAAAATGATGGGTTTTAGAGAAGTGGTTATTAATATGGCGGAGAAGACAAACTAATTTTTTTTTTTTTTTTTTTTTTTTTTATTAAGTGTAGGATCCGTACTTCTCATCGTACCTTAACCACACAAAAATTGCAAGTATTATGAGGGCCAAACCCCTTTGATGGGGAGTTAAATGTTAAATAAATTATATTATGTTTGTTGTGTTAGTATGGATTCTGTGATCGTTTTGGCGAAGCCTAGTCGTTTGAGCCTTCTGAGTCGTCGGGCAGGTAGTAGGTCTCTTGCAAGGCGGCTTTGGTGTGCCCTTAGCCTGTTGGTGTATCGGCTGGTGTGTCTGCCAATTTGCTCCTCAACTGTATGTGTCTTGAGGTCCCTGTGCAGTGTTGAGCCTCGCACGTACCACGGACAGTTGGTGATTTGCCTTAGTACCCGATTCTGCAGGACTTGTATCCTTTTGTGGTTTGTTTTTGCTGCAATACCCCAGATTTGGACGCCATACAGCCATATTGGCACAATGCAGTGTACATACACGGCTCTTTTACACCTCAAAGGCAGTGCGCTACTTTTGCTCATAAGCCACCGTACTTGTTGCAATCTGTGGTTGCACTTTTGCACAGCAGCTTTGAGGTGCGGCCCAAAGGTAAGCCGTTTGTCTAGGGTAATGCCAAGGTATTTGGCTTGTGTTGGCTGTTCGAGGGTGACTCCTTCAAGCTGGATTTCCGGAGGTGAGCTCAAGTAACTGTTACACCTGAAGCTAATAAAATAGCAGTATTTAATAGAGGAATTTGAAAAGGATTGAAAGAAATAATTCCAGCAGGGGGCCATGAAGCTCCTAATTCAATTGCAGGGGATAAACTTCAATGAAAAAAAGCTCAAAAAAATCTCACAAAAAATAAAATTTCTGATAAAATAAATAAAATTATTCCTCATCGTAAACCAATTGTTACAGCATAGGTATGAAGACCTTGATATGTTCTTTCACGAGATACATCTCGTCATCATTGATAAACTGTTATAATAGTAATAATATTCCCTAAAAAAAATAAAGAGACTATATCAAGGACTATAATCTTCTAAATGAAAGGGGTGATTTGAATGTGTAGACATTAATTAAATTTTAATTAATTTACTTCTCTAGAATAAAGGGTTCTTAATACCGCAAAAACATAAGATTGTATTATTGCTACTGCTGATTCAAGAATTAGTAGTGCAATTTGACCAATCAATAAAAAAGTTACTAAAAAATATGATATTGAGGGGCCTGTATTTCCTAAAAGTGTTAAAAGTAAATGGCCAGCAATTATATTTGCAGTTAATCGGACTGCTAATGTTCCAGGTCAAATTACATTTCTAATAGTTTCAATACATACTATAAATGGTATAAAAATAGCAGGTGTTCCTTGAGGAACTAAATGAGCAAATATATGTTGAGTATGGTTAATTCATCCATAAATTATAAAACATAATCATAAAGGCAAAGCTAAAGTTAAAGTCAAAGTTAAATGACTTGTTCTAGTAAGAATATAAGGAAATAATCCTATAAAATTATTAAATAAAATTAATGAAAATAAAGAGATAAAAATAAATGTTGAACCATTATGGCTTGTTGGCCCCAATAGAGTTTTAAATTCTTTGTGAAGGGTTAATAAAATTGAATTTCAAAAAATATTATATCGTGAAGGTATTAATCTTATTCAATTTAATGATAGATTAAAACAAGCAGTAGGGTCAAATACAGAAAATAAATTTGTTATCATTTTCAATTTATTGAATTTAAATTAATATTTTTTAAATTCTTTGATTTAGGAGAAGAAGGCATATAAGCATAATAATTAAATGAACAAAATAATACAAAAGTAATAGAAAAAATAAAAAATAATGTTAATCGTTTGATAGGGGCTATTTGTGGAATTAAAAAATATTAAGGATTTAATTGGTATAAATCTATGATTGGCCCCACAAATTTCTGAACATTGTCCATAAAATAACCCCGGGCGGTTTAAGAAAAAATTAGTTTGGTTTAATCGTCCTGGAGTTCCATCAACTTTTACACCTAAAGCAGAAATTGTTCATGAATGAATTACATCTGCTGCTGTTACTAATACCCGAATTTGTGAATTTATAGGTAAAATAATTCGATTATCTACATCTAAAAGACGAAATCCAAATCCAAATCCAAATTGAATCAAATTCAATATTATTGAAATCTGAATATTCATATCTTAAATATCATTGATGACCAATTCTTTTTAATGTTACTGAAGGTTCATTAATTTCATCTAAAAGGTACAGAAGACGGGGAGAAGAAAACGCAATAAAAAGGAGAATGATTGCAGGTAAAATTGTTCAAATTATTTCAATTAATTGACCATGAAGTAGAAATCGGTTAATATATGAGCTAAAAAGTAATATAAATATTAAATAACCTACTAGAATTGTAATTATAACAAGAATTAATAAAGCGTGGTCATGAAAAAAAATTAATTGTTCTATTAAAGGGGAAGCTCTATCTTGGAGTCCTAAATTTGCTCATGTTGACATTTACTATTTTCTAATAAAAGTGAAATACTTTATATATGCCATATTAGAAATTAATTAGTAAGAAGGGGTAATTCAGAATATCTGTGTTCTGCTGGTGGTGTGTTTTGGTATCATTCAATAGAAGAACTTAATTGAGTTGGGTAAATTACTTGTCGTTGAGAAATTAGGCTTTCTCAGATAATAAAGAAAAAAAAAAGAATTCCAAGAAGTGAAATTGTTGAACCAATAGTTGAAATTACATTTCATGTTGTATAAGCGTCTGGGCAATCTGAATACCGTCGAGGTATCCCGGCTAACCCAAGAACATGTTGGGGGAATAATGTTAAATTTACTCCAATAAATATAATAATTAATTGACTTTTTAATCATTTATTATTTATTGTTAGCCCTGTAAATAAGAGGTATCAATGAACAAATCCTGCTATAATATCATAGATAAAACATAGTGGAAATGAGCAACAACATAATATGTGTCATGTAAAATAATATCAATTGAAGAATTTGCTAAGACATCTCCTGTCAATCCCCCTACTGTAAATAAAAATACAAACCCTAAAGCCCATAGAATAGCTGGGGAGTAGGAAAGTTGAGTTCCATGTAATGTAGCCAATCATCTAAAAATTTTAATACCTGTAGGAACTGCAATAATTATAGTTGCTGATGTAAAATAAGCCCGCGTGTCTACGTCTATTTCAACTGTAAATATATGGTGAGCTCAAACAATAAAACCTAATAATCCAATTGCTAGTATAGCATAAATTATCCCTAAAGATCCAAAGGTTTCCTTTTTCCCTGATTCTTGTCTAATAATATGGGAAATTATTCCGAATCCAGGTAAAATTAAAATATAAACTTCTGGGTGCCCAAAAACTCAAAATAAATGTTGATATAAAATTGGATCTCCTCCTCCTGCGGGGTCAAAAAAGAGGTATTTAAATTTCGATCAGTTAAAAGTATAGTAATTGCTCCAGCTAAAACTGGGAGAGAAAGAAGTAATAATAAGGCTGTAATTACTACGGATCACACGAATAAAGGTATTCGATCTAATGAAATTCCAGATGATCGCATATTAATTACTGTTGTAATAAAATTTACTGCTCCTAAAATTGAAGAAATTACGGCTAAGTGTAAGGAGAAAATAGCTAAATCTACCGAAGCTCCCTCATGAGCAATTCCCGCAGATAAAGGGGGATAAACTGTTCACCCAGTCCCGGCCCCATTTTCCACTATACTGCTTACCAATAAAAGAGTAAGAGCTGGAGGATGTAGTCAAAAACTTATATTATTTATTCGTGGAAATGCAATATCGGGGGCTCCTAATATTAATGGAACTAATCAATTTCCAAATCCACCAATTATAATAGGAATGACCATAAAAAAATTATTACAAAAGCATGCGCAGTAACAATAACATTATAAATTCGATCGTCTCCAATTAAAGCTCCCGGATGTCCTAATTCTGCTCGAATTAGAATTTTTAAAGAAGTTCCGACTATTCCGGCTCATGCACCAAAAATAAAAATATAAAGTTCCAATATCTTTATGATTTCTTGAAAATAATCATTGTCGCGATTAAGTGGCTGAATTTAGGCGATAGATTGTAAATCTATTTATAAGAAATATAATTCTTCTTAATCAATAAGGTCTTATAGTCAATAATGATATCAAACTGCAATTTTGAAGAAGTAATAAATTACTAACGCTTAAAGGAATTTCCTTTGAAGGCTATTAGTTTGTTTAACTTAAAGCCTTATAGCAATATATAAATTATAAAAATTAAAAATAATCCAAAAATAGAAAAAAAAGAAAAAATTAAATATAAATTTATTTTTTGTTTATTATAATTTAAATTCAAAACTTAATTAATTTCTCTATAATTTAGTATAAAAGCTGAATAACAAATTCGTAAGTAAAAAATAATGTAATTAAAATAGTCATTATTAAAATAGTTAATAATAAATATTGATTGGAAAATGTTATTTGTTGGATTACAATTCATTTTGGGAAAAATCCTAGAAAAGGGGGGGTCCCCCTAAAGATAAAAAATTAAAAAATAATGTAAATTTTAAATTTTTCCTTGGAATGAATCATGAAAAAAGTTAATTTAAATGAAATAATTTTAAATTATTAAATATAAAAATCAAAATGAAAGTTAAAAATGAATAAAAAATAAAATAAATCAAGCAAATTATTTCATTAATTATTAAAGCTCTTAATATTCAAATTAAATGGTTAATAGAAGAATAAGCTATTAATTTTCGAATTGAAGTTTGGTTGAGTCCTCCTAATGCCCCAATTGTTACAGAAAGAATAATTCTAAAAATTATTAAATTATTTAAATTTAAATAAGAAATTAATATCAATGGAGCAATTTTTTGTCAATTTATTAAAAGAAGGGCATTTATTCATGTTAATCCTTCTATTAAATTAGGAAATCAGAAATGAAATGGAGCCGCGCCTCTTTTTAGGAGTAATGTGGAAATTATAATAGATGAAAAAAATGATTCTCTAATTTCTATATTTATATTATTTTTATTATTATTAAAATTACGGAAAATAATAAAACTGTAGAGGCTAAAGCTTGGGTAATAAAATATTTTAAAGAAGCTTCAGAAGATTTAAAATTATTTGTTTCTCTTAAAAGGGGAATAAAAGATAACAAATTGATTTCTAAACCTATTCAAGCTCCTAACCATGAATTAGCTGTGACAGTAATTAAAGTTCCTGTAATTATTATTGTTAAAAATAAAATTTTCGAAGATTGATTAAAAATTAAAAAGAAAAGGATTATAACCTTTATAAGTGGGGTATGAACGCAATATTTTGAATAGCTTATCTTTTTATATCTTAGTGTATGATGCACAAAAGTTTTTGATACTTTTAAAAATAGTTTAATTCTATTAAATATAAAATCTTTATAATTTTTGTAAGAAAAATCTATAAAAAATCTTTAATGAATGTGGGAAATCACATGATTTACCCTATCAAGGTAATCCCTTTATCAGGCAATTCATTTTTATTTTTTTTTTTATTCTTTACTTTTTTTTTATTCAGATTTTTTTACAAAATTTTAATAAAATTTTTTTCAAAAATTTAAAAATTAATAATAAATTTTAGTAAAAAAATAATTATAATAATGTTTTTATTAATATAATTTTAATTTTCTTTATATATATATATATATTAATAAAAATATTACATATATATAAATATATAAATAATTAATAATTTAATTATATTATATAAATCTCGCTTAAAAGAATAGTTAGATAAATCATTTAAATATAGATTTTTTTTTACATAATTTGTAATTATTTTTGGATTGTGAAATTTTTGATTTGAATTGTTAACTATATTATAATATATTAAATATTTATATATATATATATTATCTATTAATCTACACTTAGTATAAAAAAAAAAAAAAAATTCGAAAATTTTAAAAACAACTAAATTTTTAAGAATTTAAAAATTTTTATAAATCGAATTTTCAAAAATTTAAAATTTTATAAATAAGAAAAATAATTTGAGCTAATTTTAAAATTTTAAAATTTATTATTAAATTTTATTATTAATATGTCGGAGATTATTTGATAATTTGAACTGCGCGCTCGACTTTTGAGGCAAAACAGTTAGTGTGGAAAAGGAGATGTCCTTTTCGACGTTATATAGCACTATGTAAAGAGTGGGACGACCCTTTAGAGTCGTCAGTGTGGCCCAATGTTAGGTTGAGTGAAAGAGAACACGAGAACGCGTGTTGGGTTGTGAAATAGACGTACGTCACTTTTGTTTTCCACTTGTTCGACTCAACACGTACATTGGGACTCGCTCTGCTCAATTACACAAAAGAATGGACCAAAATATAAATCCGCAAACATCGGGCTCAATTGCTGATAATAATAGTTCTTCGATATCAGAAGTGGGATATAATCCGTCGTCTTCGATGTTTCAAGACCAATTTCGTGTGTTATTGGAGCAACAGAACCAGAACTTTTTGCAACTTGCACGCGTGCTCAAACCATCGCCAGCGGAGCCTCAGAAAAATGGTGAAATTGTGTTGCCGAAGTTTAACTCGGACGTTGCCGGAGCGTATGCTGTGCAGTGGTGTGCGACTGTAGAAATAATTTTGGCGAAAAACCGTTGGAAGGCGGTGCATTGATTTCAGCACTAACGAAGTCTCTAGAAGGAAGCGCATCACAGTGGCTTTCGGAAGTATGTTACCCTGGCATAACGTGGCAGCAATTTAGGCAATTGCTTGAGCAGCGGTTCGATGACAGAGAGTCACCAGCGGCGACAATTTTAAATATGCTAAACACTCGTCCAAACGCTGACGAGAGTTTAGCTGTGTATGCAAGCAGAAAGGTGACGTCACTTATTACTAAGTGGCGTAACTTGGATAAAGAAGAAATCGCTGCTTCCGTTGTACTGGGACTTTGGCGAATCACGACCGTCGACTACAGCGTGTAGCCTGCACTGCAAGTATCAAACCAGACGCGATTTGCAGTCAGAGCTTCATGTTTTTTCGTTGGAGAAAAAGCGCGTTAGTATCCAAGATGAAGAGCCCATCGCCAAACGTGCTAAGATTTTTGGATCAATCTGTCATAACTGTGGACAACTTGGGCACAAGAAGACCGAGTGCAAAGTAAATAAGCAGGCATTTTCTGGAGCGAAACGTGGACAAGATCAGGGGCGTTCACAGCGTGCTAAGAACACTCTAACATGCTATCGCTGTCATGAGCTTGGGCATATTTCTACTCAATGTCCCAAGAATGCTGGAGATGGAGAATCGAGAGCTCGGGTACATAAACGCGTTGAGTTATGTACGGTGGATGATCCGAAAACTATCATGATGCAACGAGGTGAGAAGTTTCCAATTACTTTTGATTCGGGGGCAGAGTGCTCTTTGGTTAAGGAGACTATATCGCAAAAGACTGACTGGGAAGAGAATTAACAACGTCGTATCCTTAAGCGGTTTGGGTAATGCTAATTTTGTTAGTACCATACAGATTTTAAGTAATGTTATGATTGACGGAAATTGTATCGAAATTATGTTTCACGTGGTTAATGACGATTGTATGAAAAACCAAATTGTAATTGGGCGTGAAATCTTGGCTCAAGGATTTTCTGCAGTAATATCGAGCAAGGGTGTAGAATTAGTTAAAGATAAATCAATTAACGTTTGTGATGTATCAGAAGTATCAGAAAGTGATTATAACTTTGATCAAGTAGAGACAGTATTGTATGGTGCGGAGAAAAATCAATTAATACAGTTATTGAAAAAGTACTCAAAGTCGTTTATTCGGGGAACTCCTCTTACTCGAGTAAGCACTGGAGAAATGGTCATTCGTTTAACTGAGCCAACAAAGACAGTTCAAAGGCGTCCATATCGATTTAGTCCGAGCGAAAGAGAAATATTAAGAGCAAAAATTAAAGAATTGATCGAGCACAAAGTAATTAGACCCAGCTGTTCACCCTTTGCAAGCCCCGCACTGTTGGTAAAAAAAAAAAATGGATCTGCCAGACTTTGTGTAGATTATAGGGAACTAAACAGAAACACTGTTGCTGACAAGTTTCCATTACCTTTAATATCTGATCAGATTGCAAGATTACGAGGAGCCAAGTATTTCACTTGCTTAGACATGGCGTCTGGGTATCATCAAGTGCCAGTTCACGCTGACTCAATCGAATACACTGCCTTCGTGACCCCAGACGGTCAATATGAATATTTGGCGATGCCATTTGGTCTGAAAAATGCTCCTTCGGTTTTTCAAAGAGCTGTAATAAAGGCACTAGGTGAACTAGCATATTCTTTTGTTATCGTCTATATGGACGACATAATGATTGTGGCATCCACCAAGGAAGAAGCACTTGAGAGACTAGAAAGTGTATTAAAAGTTTTAACAGAAGCTGGTTTTTCTTCAACGTAGAAAAATGTTCTTTCTTGAGAGAAACTGTGCAGTATTTGCGTTATGAAGTACAAGCTGGCGAGATTCGTCCAAATTTGCGGAAGATTGAAGCATTATGTGCGTTGCCATCACCTAGGTCCGTTACTACATTACGTCAATTCATAGGATTAGCTTCATATTTTCGACAGTTCATCCCTGGATTTTCTCAGCTTATGAAGTCTCTCTATTCTCTCACATCTGAGAAAAATAAATTTGTTTGGAAAAATGAGCATGAGGTAATACGTAAACAAGTTGTCAATATTCTCACAAGCAAGCCAGTTCTAACGATATTTGATCCACAACATCCCATTGAGCTGCATACGGATGCGAGCTCCATTGGATATGGCGCTATACTTTTGCATCGCATCGCAAGCAAACCCTATGTAGCGGAATATTTCAGTAAAGCTACTAGTCCTTGTGAATCAAGATACACATCGTATGAGTTAGAAACACTTGCTGTTGTGAATGCCGTAAAGTCTAGTGTGGCACTAGCAAATGAGACGGGTGAAAAAGACCGTAGAAGTCCAGTGTGGCACTGGCAGTAGACGGATGAAACAGGCCGTAAAGTCTAGTGTGGCACTAGCAAATGAGACGGGTGAAAAAGACCGTAGAAGTCCAGTGTGGCACTGGCAGTAGACGGATGAAACAGGCCGTAAAGTCTAGTGTGGCACTAGCAAATGAGACGGGTGAAAAAGACCGTAGAAGTCCAGTGTGGCACTGGCAGAAGACGGATGAAACAGGCCGTAAAGTCTAGTGTGGCACTAGCATGAATTCAAGACCAATGTGACACTGGTGTATTGTAATGTGAAGTTGTCAATGCAATGTGGCGGTGCCAGGCCCGAAGGTTATTTAAAATAGAAATTAATGTAAGATTACTAAATAATTAAGAGAATTGTAAAAAAAAAAAAGAAAAAAAAGGGGTTTGTAATTAAAAATTAAGGAAATTTATGTTAAATAAAGTTGGAAACGAAAGCTGTGGATGGTTTCAGTGATAGTTTGTGTGACACGAGGACGTGTTAGTTGTCAATATGGCCGTGGTGGAGATAGTTTTTTTTTTTTTTTTTCCTGTCTCACAATGCATAAGTGGTCAGAATGACCGAGTGGGAGAAAATCTTGTCTTCTGTATTACACGAGGACGTGAAAGTTGTCAGTCTGGCCGTGTCGGAGATTATTTGATAATTTGAACTGCGCGCTCGACTTTTGAGGCAAAACAGTTAGTGTGGAAAAGGAGATGTCCTTTTCGACGTTATATAGCACTATGTAAAAGAGTGGGACGACCCTTTAGAGTCGTCAGTGTGGCCCAATGTTAGGTTGAGTGAAAGAGACAACACGAGAACGCGTGTTGGGTTGTGAAATAGACGTACGTCACTTTTGTTTTCCACTCGTTCGACTCAACACGTACATTGGGACTCGCTCTGCTCAATTACACAAAAGAATGGACCAAAATATAAATCCGCAAACATCGGGCTCAATTGCTGATAATAATAGTTCTTCGATAAATATTTTTTAAAATTTATTTTTTTTCTTCCTAAAAATTATTACTTAATTAATTTATAATTTTAAAAAAATATTTAAATTTTTTAATTTATTTTTATTGTAAAAGGGGAAAATATCAGATATAGTGATTAAAAAATATTATTTAATAATTAAATTTAATAAGATTTTTTTTTATAAAAATTATTATTTAATGAATTTATAATTTTTTTTAAAAAAAATTATTTTAATTAATTAATTAATTAAGGGGAAAAAATCAGATTAAGTGATTAAAAAATATTAATTAATAATAAAATTTATTATAAAATTTTTTATATATGATATTAAAAATGAAAAATTCTCATTAATTTAGTTGTTTTTAATATTTTCGATTTAATAAATTAAAATTTAATAAAATTATTTAAATATAATAAATAAAGATAAAATTTTATGAATTACTATTATTTTAAAATTTTCGATTTTTTACTATTTTTTATCATTTGAATTGAATATTAATTTATAAAAAAAATAAAATAAAAAAAAAATATTATATTTTATAAATTAAAAAATAATTTTCGATTTTTTTTTTTTTAATAAAAGTATAAAGTTTTATTTTGGCTTAAAAATTTGTTGGTAAATTGATTTATATGTAAAGTTTAATGAGAATTTTAATAAATTTTAAAAATTAATTAGATTTATTTAACCGCAGTAATTAGTTTTATTAATTAAAGAAATTTAGAAATAGTAAATTTAAATAGTATAGATGCAATTGGTGCCAGCAATCGCGGTTATATCAATTATATAAATAATTTTTTTTTGTTGTAGTTAAATTTATTTTATAGTGAATTAAATTTAATTTATTAAGTGAAATTTTAAATTTAAAATTTTTATTATTTTAAAAATTGAGACTAAAAAATTTTAAATAAAAACTAGGATTAGATACTCTATTATTTAAAATGTAAATTTAAAAATATAAGTAGTAATAGTTATGTTCTTGAAACTTAAAAAATTTCGCGGTATTTTAGTCTATCCAGAGGAACCTGTTTTGTAATCGATAATCCACGATGGACCTCACTTAAATTTGTAATCAGTTTATATACCGTCGTTATCAGAATATTTTATTAGAATAATAATATTCAATAGGTTTTATAAAAAATTATATCAGATCAAGGTGTAGCTTATATTTAAGTAATAATGGGTTACAATAAAATTATTTAAATGGATAAAATAATGAAAAAATTTTTGAAAGTGGATTTGGTAGTAAAATTATAAAGATAAATAATTTGATTTTAGCTCTAAAATATGTACACATCGCCCGTCGCTCTTATTATTAAAGTAAGATAAGTCGTAACATAGTAGATGTACTGGAAAGTGTATCTAGAATGACAATTTAAAGCTTATTAAGTAAAGCATTTCAATTACATTGAAAAGATTTTTGTGCAAATCAATATAGATTGATTAAGTTTTATTTATTAATTTAGTTGTTTTTAAAATTTCTAAGTATTAAAAATAATTGTATAAAAAAATGTTCTAGTATTGTTTAAAGAAAAAATAATTTTTATAATTGTTTAATAGTATTGTAAAAGAAATTTAAAATATTTTGAAAAATTTTTATAAAAAAAGTAAATTTAATTTATTGTACCTTGTGTATCAGTGTATATTAAATAAAAAGTATATATACATATTTTTCTCGATTTTAAAAGAGTTAATATAAAATGAAAGTTAATGTAATAAAATTATTTTAAATTTTATTTTAGATATGAAATGTTATTCGTTTTTAAAGGTATCTAGCTTCTCAAGAAATATATTTAATTTAGAAATTATGAATTTATTTTAAAAAGTTTTTAATAAAATAATTTTATAATTTTAATATTTTATGGGATAAGCTATAAAATAAATTTTTAAAAATAATAAATAAATATAATAAATATAAGCTTAGAATTAGTTATTATTAATAATTATGTTATAATTTATTTTAATAAATTTATTATTTATTTTATTTTAAATATTTATTGAATTATTATTTTTAATATTTAAAATTAAGAAATTATGATATAATTAGTATAAAATTATTTTAAAATAAATATGAAAGAAAAGTTTATATAAAGAATTCGGCAAAAATAATGTTCGGCTGTTTAACAAAAACATGTCTTTTTGAATTTAAATTTAAAGTCTGACCTGCCCACTGATTTTTTAAATGGCCGCAGTATCCTAACTGTGCAAAGGTAGCATAATCATTTGTCTTTTAATTGAAGGCTGGAATGAATGGTTGGACGAGATATTAACTGATTCATATACATTTTTTTAAGAATTTTATTTTTTAGTTAAAAAGCTAAATTTTTTTTAAAAGACGAGAAGACCCTATAAATCTTTATATTTTGTTTATTATAATTATAAAGAAAATTTTTATTATAATAAGTAAAAATATTTTATTGGGGTGATATTAAAATTTAAAAAACTTTTAAATTTAAAAACATTAATTTGTGAATTTTTGATCCATTATTAGTGATTAGAAATTTAAGTTACTTTAGGGATAACATCGAAATTTTTTTGGAGAGTTCATATCGATAAAAAAGATTGCGACCTCGATGTTGGATTAAGATATAATTTTGGGTGTAGCCGTTCAAATTTAAAGTCTGTTCGACTTTTAAAATCTTACATGATCTGAGTTCAAACCGGCGTAAGCCAGGTTGGTTTCTATCTTTAAAAATTTATTATATTTTAGTACGAAAGGACCAAATATAAAAATAATTATATTTTAACAATGAATATTATTAATAAAGCTATTTTGGCAGATTAGTGCAATATATTTAGAACTTATTTATGTGATTTTTATTACAAATAGTACTTGTTTTATATAGAATTAATTTTATCTTTAATTGGAAGTTTATTATTAATTATTTGTGTTTTAGTAAGTGTTGCTTTTCTAACTTTACTGGAACGAAAGGTTTTAGATTATATTCAAATTCGAAAAGGTCCTAATAAAGTAGGATTAATAGGAATTCCTCAACCTTTTTGTGATGCAATTAAGTTATTTACAAAAGAACAAACTTATCCTTTAATATCAAATTATTTAAGATATTATATTTCTCCAATTTTGTCTTTATTTTTATCTCTTGTGGTATGGTTATGTATACCTTTTTTTATTAAACTTTATTCTTTTAATTTATGGGGTTTATTTTTTTTATGTTGGTCGAGATTAGGGGTATATACAGTAATAGTAGCTGGTTGATCTTCGAATTCAAATTATGCTTTATTAGGGTTTACGGGCGGTAGCTCAAACTATTTCTTATGAAGTTAGATTAGCTTTAATTTTATTATTTTATCTTTTTTTTTAATTGGGGATTTAATTTAATTAATTTTTTTATTATCAAATTTATTTATGATTTTTAGTAATTTTATTTCCAATAGCTTTAGTTTGATTACCAATTTCTTTAGCTGAAACTAATCGAACACCTTTTGATTTTGCAGAATTCGAATTCGTTATGATAAATTAATATATATAGCATGAAAATGTTTTTTATCTTTTTCTTTAAATTATTTATTATTTTTTATTGGTTTTAAAATTTTAGTATTTTCTTTTATGTTATTATTTAATTTTAGTAAAGTTAATAGAAAATTTAATTTATGTTTTCAAAATATATGCTTAATTCAAGCTCATTAACTAATTAATTTAATAAATTATCCCATCATTTATTAACTAAAGGGTTAATTAAATAATAGAAAAATAAATTATAGTTAAAATTTGTCCAGTTAGGACGTAAGTTTCTTCTACTGGTCGAGCTCCAATTCATGTTAATAAAATTACTGTTACTACTAAAGATCAAAATAAAATTTGGTTAATTGGATAAAATTGAATTCCTCGGAATTTTCTTAAATTATAGAATGGGAGAATTATTAGAATGGCAATAGATAAAACTAATGCAATTACACCTCCAAGTTTATTAGGAATAGAACGTAAGATTGCATATGCAAATAAAAAATATCATTCAGGTTGAATGTGGGCGGGAGTTACTAATGTATTAGCGGGGATAAAATTATCAGGGTCTCCTAATAAATAAGGATTAATTAAAATTAGAGTGATTAAAATAAATAATATTACAATAAATCCAACGATATCCTTATATGTAAAATATGGGTGAAAAGGAATTTTATCAATATTAGAATTAACTCCAATTGGGTTATTTGATCCAGTTTGATGAAGAAATAATAAATGAATTATTGTTATTGCAAGAACAATAAAAGGTAGAATAAAATGAAATGTAAAAAATCGAGTAAGAGTGGCGTTATCTACAGCAAATCCTCCTCAAACTCATTGAACGAGATCTAATCCTAAGTATGGAATAGCTGAACGTAAATTTTTAATAACAGTTGCTCCTCAAAAAGATATTTGTCCTCATGGTAAAACATATCCTATAAATGCGGTTCCTATTACTGTAAATAAAATAATTGTTCATAAATCTATGAACAGAGACCAAAAGAATCAACGCGATGCGACATGTGAAACCACACAGGAGCGATAAGGCATAAGGTTCAAGAGCGCCTACAATTACTCGCACGCTGCGTGAACATGAGCAGCATAGATAAAATAAAAGGTCAGAGTTGTTTGGACACTTAGCACTTAGGCATAGTATAATTTATGACTCCTGGCACACATCAGAAAGAGAAGGTTGGATGCATTTGTAAACATCTCAGCGTTGGTCCAAAATTACTTAAGAAGGCTATATAAGCAGAAGAAAAATCATAATAAAGGCAGTATGAAATTATTACTCAACGAACTATCAAGTTCATTTGGTCCTTCGAGCTATCTCTTGGTTTCCCCCACCAGTGGTAGGAAACTCTGAGAAGCAACCAGCGCCTGACTTACAACCAGGCTATAAAAAAACAACAATCCTTTGCCGTTTTCCCCCACCAGTGGTAAGAAACGCAGGATTGCAGAATATCAACTCTACCGATAGTGCATATACTACGGACGGAGATCACCAGCAACATCTAGTAGAGACGGTAATAGGGGTTTTTCAAAAAGAGCACTCACCTCCTACATAAAGCAGAGAAAACCCTAGAAGATATTGTCAAGAGGCTAAATCTCTAGGTACATATTTATAAAAGTGCATTCCACCCATTGTTATTTGAACAAAAATTGTTGTGAGTAGAGGCACAGCACAGTCAACAAGGCGACTAAACTAATTTCCTCCCATGGTATAGGAACAACAGAAAAAATTTCCTGATAAAATAATGGGCGTCATTCGAGTAAAAATCATTGATGAACAGATGGAGCTGAATGAAAAGATTTCGCAGTTATCGGTAAGCTTAGCCGATAAGCCGATGACGAAATCAAAAACAGCAGACGCACTTAAAACAATTGAAAAAGTACGATCCACCAATGAGAAAAACCACGAGAAGCTAATAGCTGATGGAATAGGCATGGAAGATTACTTTTTAAAAAATGCATACGACTCCATGATGCAACAAGCGGAAGAATTATCGAATGCATTAAAAGGTAAGGGCGTCCTAACTATATACAAACAAGTTAGTGACCACGAAGAGTTGCCAAGCGGATCTAAAATCATCGACGCAAACTGCGCAAATACAGATGATCCACAGGCTGACAAAATACTTCAAGAATGTGACTTCCTCATAGACTGGCTAAGATCAGCTAAACAAGAGGACACAACTTCAGCAATTGAAGTAAGCAGCCTCGAGAAATTATTTTCATAAATCGAAAAATCTTTCGACGAATATCCTAAATTTAATAAGGATATTTATAGCAAGCGAATGGATATGGTAAAATTATACGCGAATGATATTAAAATACTGAAAAATAGGATAAAGCAAACCCAGGAAGAGCCAACTGAAAAGGCAAAATTCCAATATCATCTGGAGTTGGAAAAAATAAAAATTCCAACATTCCACGGAGATGTCAACGAATGGGTTACATTCTCAAATCTATTCATCGAAATAGTGCATGAGGCAAAGCACATTTTGAATAGTGAAAAGATGATGCGTCTAAAAACATCACTTAAAGGTGAAGCTGCAAAACTTATTCAGCACCTTCAAATAGCAAGCTACAACTATGAGGTAGCATGGAATCTAGTGAAACAAAGATACGAAAACAAACGTATCCTGTTTACTGCTCAATGGGATCGGCTATTAGACCAACCAATAGCGGATAGCCAAGACCACAAAAATGTAAGATTGTTGTTGGATACAACAAATGAGTGTATAAACGCAATAAAAGCGTTAGAAATTCCCATAAACGATGATGACCCATTCATCGCTCAAATAATCATTCGAAGATTAGATAAAGAAAGTTTGCGAATGTATGAGCAGATGGTTCAGAAACCAAGGAGCGTCCAGACATTATCCGACGTAATGGGATTTTTGGACAGATATTATCAGACGCTATCAGCTGGATCCGAGACAGCAATAGCAGCAATAGCGAACCACAAAAAGCCATATCAGATTACAGCTTACTCAAAAGTTACGACCAAGCAAAAGTGTCGGTATTGCAATGGTAGCTACCACGAAATTAACAGCTGCCAAAGATTCTTAGGCATCACGCCAGAAGAGCGTTTTAAATATCTAAAGGAGCAGAGATTATGCCAAAAATGTTTTCTCCATTCATTGAGTAAACCATGCTCCAAGAAAGATTTGAAATGCAGAATTTGTCAAAGAGGCCATTCGGAATTAGTGCATTTTTCATCAACCCGTCCCAGCGAGACAGCTAAAACGATGACTTCAAAGAGTGAATCAACAGTCATATTAGCGACAGCTCAAGTAAGAGTGAAATCAGCTAAAGGACAATATTTGGTACTGAGAGCGTTAATCGATCAAGGATCCCAGCTTTCGACCATATCAGAAGAGGCAGCTCAACTACTAGGACTTCCACGACAAAAAGTGACAACTAAAATTCATGGACTTAGCGAGACAGTGGTTGGAATGTCCAAGAACAAAGTTACTATCGAGATTAAGCCGAGATTTGAAAGTGACTATACCGCAGTTGTCGAAGCCGCTGTGCTATCTTCCCTTACGAACGCACAGCCAGCGAAATCATTCAAATACAAAATCGACAACTGCAATAACCATCAACTTGCAGACCCGATGTTCAATAAATCAGACAGAATTGATCTGGTTTTAGGAGGAGACATCTTCAGTGAGGTATTAGAAAATGGAGTACTGAAGAACAATGGCATCATCGGGCAATTCACTAAATTTGGGTGGATTCTATCAGGAATAGTTGGTCTACCCAAACAAAAGCAAATAACGTCTGCAGTTACCAATCTAGATCGCTTTTGGGAACTGGAAGAAGTCGATAATACAGAAGTCAAGGAAGATCACGCGGACGAATGCATGGAAATGTATAGCAGCACAGTGAGCCGAGAAGAAGATGGGCGATTTACAGTTTGCTTGCCATTCAGGAAAGACAAAGCTCTATGAGAATCTCGAAAAAAGGCGCTAGCGAGATTAATTTCAATGGAAAGGAAATTCAAGCAAAATGAAAGTTTCAAATCTAAATATAGGGATTTCATGGCAGAATACCTACGTCTTGGCCACATGGTAAAAATAAACGACTCGTCAGAAGGAAGATATTATCTGCCACATCAAGCAATTATTAGAGAAGCCAGCAGTACTACGAAATTGAGAGTAGTATTTGATGCATCAGCCAAATCATCAAATGGCCAAAGCCTAAATGACATCATGCACACTGGACCAAGACTACAAAAAGATATCTTCGACATCATCGTCAAATGGAGAACATGGCAGATTGGATTATCAGCAGATGTCGAAAAGATGTACAGGCAAATAAGAATTGCATCAGACGATCAAAAGTACCATCGTATACTTTGGAGAGATGACTCGACTACGGCAATAAAAGAAAACAGCTCGTTAGCGCCCATATTAGCGAATGATCACATAAATTGGCACTTTTCCCCCCCGTCAGGACCACACTTCGGTGGAATTTGGGAAGCAGGAGTAAAGTCGATGAAACACCATTTAAAACGATCAATAGGAGAAGTAAAACTCACATTCGAAGAGATGACTACGCTGTTAACTCAAATAGAAGCCGTATGAAACTCCAGACAACTATACATAGCAAATGGTAGTGAAGAAGTCTTGACACCAGGGCATTTTTTGATCGGAAAGCCGTTACTAGCCATACCAGCTGCAGAAGAAAAGGTATTACTTACCTCATTGAATAAATGGAAGCTTGTGCAAAAAATCCAAGGAGACTTTTGGAAACGTTGGAAGGAGGAATATCTTCACACCCTGCAACAAAGAAACAAGTGGAAACTTTCCGAGCCCAACCTAAAAGAAGGAGATGTAGTCATCATAAAAAATGAAGATACACACCCGTCAAGATGGCCAGTGGCAAAAATAACCAAAACTCATCCTGGTAAAGATAGTAAAGTTCGGGTAATAACGGTAAAAACAGCAAATAGGATCCTAAAGATACCGATTCATAAAGTATGCCGTTTAGTAAGTGCTGACGAGGATCCAGGAAACAAGCCAAGATGTAATTTAACTCAATCTAAAACATGTACGACGCTTCTATGGAAATCAACTTTTGGCATGCTTCTAATACTTCCATTGATATTATCCGCGCCAGTAAATCACAAGAGCATACAGATCGACACAATTCCAGAGACAGCAGCCATATACTTGGATCCCATCGGTCAAGTGGATGTCGTCGCAACGAGCTGGAACCTCGTCATCTTCTTTAAGGTGAAGCCATTACTGGATACGACTGATCGAATGGATATGACATTGATGCAAGTAAACAATTGGTGTCCAAAATTAGAACACTTTAAGATGGATTGCACACATATCGTTAACAACATGAGGAAATAAGTATCACTCATTAAAGAAGTTTCTACCAAGCTTTGATGGGTATAATGGATGCAGAAGACCGGAGAATTATGGAAGCAAACATGAGATCGCTTCTGGAAAATCAGCATGACTTGAACCATATGATAAAAAAGCAAACGACGGTTGTAGAATCTACATTAAACATATTGACTCGTACCACATATGAAGTAAACGAACAATTCAAACATATCGAAGAGCATGTAAACAATCTGACAAGTATTGTTCGAGAAAATGTCCACTTATATAGAGAATCAATTAGATTCTTCATGCTTACAAAACAATTAAGCATGGCAATAGCGGAGTGCGAAAGAATTCAAGCAGACTTAGTGGAACTTTTAATCGACATAAATCACGGCAAATTGAACCCTGATTTGATAACTCCAACACAGATGAATACAGAACTATTAAAGATCATGGAGCAGCTATCAGGAAAATACAAATTACCAGGAAAGAGTGCCAATGAGATCCAAGCTATTTATAAGCTACTCACAGCTACTGGGACAATCATCGACGATAACATAGTCATTAGCGTTAAAATTCCACTGCTCAACAGCCAATCGTCACAGATCTATAAGGTGATACCTATACCCTTCAGCCACACAACCAAATAATGATACCATCAGTCCGAGGAGCGTATTTGATATATAACTTCCTAATAGACTCGTATCACATCACGTCCGACGACGCCTTAAGCAAATGTGCCAAACCTGAACCCAGTGCATACATTTGTGAAGACACCTGGGCATGGTCAAGCGCTAAAGATAAAAGTTGTGAGGTATCACCTTTAAAACCATCTAGTGACTATCAATGCACTTTCATCGACGCTAAGTCAACTCCACTATGGATCAAGTTGGAATCGGCAAATAAATGGCTATTCAAGACATTCGGTAAAACTACAGCCGATATAAAATGCAAAAAAAAAGCATGAAATCATTGACGACCTACCTCTTCAAGGAATACTCTCCTTAGACACAGGATGTAGCCTACGTTCGCAAGAAATTACACTATTCGCATCCGAAAAGATTAAGAGCGAAGCAACGAATGTTATGGTGATTCCATTAACAAAAGAGATTGGAGAAATCGCGGAATTTTCACTAAAACCATTAGGAGTCCGACTAATTAACAACACATTGGAAATTGATGGTCTTCAAAAAGAGATCAAAACCCTCAAGGCACAGAACATAAAGCTGAGGAGTCTGGATTTTCGCCATCCCAACACATACAGTGGACTCGTATTCCTCGGCATAATATCAATAATTATCATCACTCTAATGTGGTGGAAATCTGGAAGATGCCACCGCAACTCACAATCCCGAGTCGTAGTGACATTGGAGGGCCGCCGGCAGGATGTTCATAAATCTATGAACAGAGACCAAACGAATCAACGCGATGCGACATGTGAAACCACACAGGAGCGATAAGGCATAAGGTTCAAGAGCGCCTACAATTACTCGCACGCTGCGTGAACATGAGCAGCATAGATAAAATAAAAGGTCAGAGTTGTTTGAGACACTTAGCACTTAGGCATAGTATAATTTATGACTCCTGGCACATATCAGAAAGAGTTGTTTGGGACACTTAGCACTTAGGCATAGTATAATTTATGACTCCTGGCACACATCAGAAAGAGAAGGCTGGATGCATTTGTAAACATCTCAGCGTTGGTCCAAAATTACTTAAGAAGGCTATATAAGCAGAAGAAAAATCATAATAAAGGCAGTATGAAATTATTACTCAACGAACTATCAAGTTCAATAATTACTCCAATTATTCATCTTGGGGTAAATAAATAAGATCTGTAGTATATTCCTCGTCCAACATGTAAATAAATACAAATAAAAAAAAATGAGGCTTCATTACCATGTAAAGTTCGTAATAATCACCCATAATTTACATCTCGACAAATATGATTTACTCTATAAAAGCTAAATTTATATCAGCTGTATAGTGTATAGCAAGAAATAAGCCGGTTAAAATTTGAATAATTAAACATAGCCCTAATAGAGATCCAAAATTTCATCATCTTGAAATATTAATAGGTGCAGGTAAATCAATTAATGCATTATTAGCAATTTTGAAAAGGGGGTGTGAAGATCGTAAAGGTTTATTCATTAATTTATTATACGAAGAGGACCGTTAAAAAGTTTTGTAATTTTTACAATAACAATAAGGGTAATAAGAAGATAATTTATTAATAAAATTGTGATGAAATTAGAAGGAAAATTATATAATTTATTTAATCTTAATGAATTTTCTATTAAATAAGAATTTAAATTTGTGATTCTTTCTATTTCGTTATTTATAAAAATAAATAATAAAGAATTTTTGTCAATTAGAATAGATAAAATAAAGAAAAATATAAATAAACTTGTTAAAATTCATAATAATTTTAATGAAAGATTAAATATTTCATTTGAAGCTAATGAAGTTACATAGATAAATAGTACTAATATACCTCCCAGGATAAAATAATAAATTGAAAAATGTCCAGAGGTAGTTTATTTAAAATATTAATTTTGGGGATTAATGAAAAAGAAATTATTTTCTCTTGAAGTTTTAAAAGATAAGTTTTTATTTTTGATTTACAAGACCAATGTTTTTATTAAACTATTAAAACTAATGATTATAATTTTATATTGATGTTTACCTATTTTTTTATTTATTTTAGGGTTATTTTGTTTTGTTTCAAATCGAAAACATTTACTTTCAATATTACTAAGATTAGTGTTTATTGTGTTAATTTTATTTTTTTTCATTATTCTTATATAAAAATTTAATAAATTATGAAAATTATTTTAGTATAATATTTTTAACTTTTAGAGTTTGTGAAGGTGCTTTAGGTTTGTCGATTTTAGTTTCAATAATTCGTACACATGGAAATGATTATTTTCAATCTTTTAGTATTGTATAAATAATGTTTAAATTAATTTTTTTTATTTTGTTTTTACTGCCTGTATGTTTTATTAAACATATATAATGAATGGTTCAAATTATGTTACTTTTTATTAGATTTATTTTTTTATTGAGCAATAATTTTATAAATTATTGAATGAATATTTCTGGGTTTTTAGGGTCTGATATATTATCTTATGGATTAATTTTATTAAGATTAAGAATTTGTTCATTAATACTATTGGCGAGCGAGAGTGTTAATAAATATAATAATTATAAAAATTTATTTTTATTTAATATTGTAATTCTTTTATTATTATTAATTTTAACTTTTAGAAGAATAAGATTATTTTTATTTTATTTATTTTTTGAAAGAAGATTAATTCACACCTTGTTTTTAATTTTAGGGTGAGGGTATCAACCAGAACGTTTACAAGCAGGAATTTATTTATTATTTTATACGTTATTAGTTTCATTACCTATATTAATTGGTATTTTTTATCTTAAGTTGAAAATAGGGACAATAAATTTTTATTTAATAAATAATTATATATTTAATATAGATTTATTATACTTTTGTTTAATATTGGCTTTTTTAGTTAAAATACCTATATTTTTAGTTCATTTATGATTACCCAAGGCTCATGTTGAAGCCCCAGTTTCAGGTTCAATAATTTTAGCGGGAATCATATTAAAATTAGGAGGTTACGGGATATTACGAGTAATTTCTGTGATACAAATAATAAACTTAAAATATGGCTATGTTTGACTTAGTATTAGATTGGTTGGTGGTGTTTTAGTAAGTTTAGTGTGTTTACGCACTGACCGAATAACACATAGATCGGACATTTCATACAAGCGTTTTTGACACAAAATTTTCTTGCGAGGCGTCCCAGCAGAGGCTCGGCGTCGTTGCGAGACGTCCCAGCAGAGGTTGAGCGTCGTTACGAAGTGTCTCAGCAGAGCCGAAGGCCGTCGAACGTTTTGGCTTAGCAGCAATCATTCTCATTCGGTCTGCTGCCGAGAGCACATGAAATGCGCAAGAATGTACGCCTTTTAGAAGCGTAGACAACAACAACTAATGAGCGAGAAAACATGATAGAGATCGCATATCGCTATGCTACTCCCACTCTTGTCATTAATGTTGTTAGCAATCCACCCCCGTTTCGTTTGCTTGCCACTGTCATTCATGATGTCCCTTGATCTTTGTTTTGAGTTCGTGTGTATGCGTAGTTCGCTGTCCAGACAGGCAATAGACAAATACATGCATAGCTTCTTGTGCGTATACATATGTTTATGTGTATGCGTGATTTTCGTTTGGGAGTCTTTCTGAAGTCTGAAATCTTATTTCTGGCTTGCCAGAGAATTTTGTTCAAGCGAGGGCTGCTTGAAAAGTTTTTCATTCGCAATGAAATAATATGTGTATATACAGTTTTTATGGAGTTATTATAAATATTTTTTTTAGGTGGTTTATGCATAGGAAGAGCTATAAATTATTTTGCATGTTCATTACAAATTATAATAAATATTTAGAAAATGAATTTCTAAAATTTAACATTAAATAATTATTATTGGTGGACATTTTCTGTAATTTAAATAAATTAATGAATCCAATAATTATAATGAAGCTATAAAATAGAAATTCAATTCGAATGACATTTGAAATTATAGTTGCGAATGAAAAACTTTTCAAGCAGTCCTCGCTTGAACAAAAATTCTCTGGCAAGCCAGAAATAAGATTTCAGACTTCAGAAAGACTTCCAAACGAAAATCACGCATACATGTAAAGATATGTATACGCACAAGAAGCTATGCATGTATTTGTCTATTGCCTGTCTGGACAGCGAACTACGCATACACACGAGCTCAAAACAAAAACAAAGAACATCATCAATGACAGTGGTAAGCAATAGAAACGGGGGTGGGTTGCTCACAACATCAATGACCAGAGTGGGAGTAGCATAGCGATATGCGATCTCTATCATGTTTTCTCGCTCATTAGTTGTTGTTGTCTACGCTTCTAAAAGGCGTACATTCTTGCGCATTTCATGTGCTCTCGGCAGCAGACCGAATGAGAATGATTGCTGCTAAGCGAAAACGTTCGGCGGCCTTCGGCTCTGCTGAGACACTTCGTAACGACGCTCAACCTCTGCTGGGACGTCTCGCAACGACGCCGAGCCTCTGCTGGGACGCCTCGCGAGAAAATTTTGTGTCAAAAACGCTTGTATGAAATGTCCGATCTATGTGTTATATGGTCAGTGGTGTTTGCGTCAGATGGCAACGCCGAGCAGCTGATTCGGCTGCTCCACACGATACTCCCCATCGATAGTATCGATACCCGACGATCGGCTATCGTGGAGTTGACCATCGCTAATTAAGCTAATAAGTAAAAGAAATATCTCGCAAGTCACCCCCGACTTGCTTTTCACTTTGTTTTTGTAAACAAATTCAATTCTGCTCATACTCTTGTGCCCCACCGAAAGTTGCCAAATAAAGCAACAGTTAATTTAAAACAAGTGCAACTCCGCGTTTTGTTTTCCCCAACTACACTCCCCCCTCACTACGCAGCTCATCAACGTATGTACATACGTACATACAACAGCAGCGGACACATAACAGTAGCTGACCACTCAACTCCACAGCGACGAGCAGCGGATTCTTCGCCGCTCAATATCACAGGAATCACACACCCTAGGACCCCAGGATTACATTCCCGCCCACTACAACATTTGGTCCTTCGAGCCGGATCGAATATCCTTTCGATAGAATATCCTTTCGGGACGAATATCCTTTCGTCTTTACTGGCTCGCACCGCGGGAATCTCAAAGCTTATATCCAGATAAGCACAAGTGTGATTTTTTCTAAAAGTTCAACTGTCTCGCGTTTGTTTTTAAATCCATAAAAACAAAACGAAACGCAAAGTTGAACGTCCTCGGCAAGAAGTTACAGCTGAGCCGAGTTACAGGTAAACATACATACGTCTCAATACGTGTGTGTGTGGTTTTGTATGTGTAGTTGCTGACCGGCCGTCCGTTATCAGCTTGTCTTCTTTGCGCTGGTCACTCACATTCACGCACTAACGTTTAAAGATAAGCAAGCATTTGTTTGTGTTTTTTTTTCGTACTTTATCTTTATCCAACTGTGTTATTCTACACCTGTGGATATCTAATTAGATCCACCTGGGTACTGTGAATCGGTAATAGACTTTTTTCGATCGTACTAGCACCAGATGCCCATCGGTGACAAATCCTCACACCGACGAACTTCATCTGTTGCAGCACCACACAGTGTCAGGCGATCCTCCATATCGCCCATTCCAGCAGGCCTCAATTTGCCTGTCCCAAGCCCGTCGTCTTCTCGTCTTAACGACAAGACCCATCCCGCTGCTGCGCCCTTAAGTCACTCCACATCTGTCATGGCCCTTTCCGACTTCAATTCCATCGCAAGAAAACTTATTAAGTTTAATGATCGACTCAACAGACCCTCGAGAGGAACTTCTACTCTCTACACCCTCCAAGTCCGCCGTGACCACATTAAATCCTTGTGGCACAAAGTTGAGTCTGAGTACGAGCGTTGCTCCCGGGTTCTCAATCCTAAGGAACTGAGCGATGATGTTTTGGCCATGGAGTCGACCTACGACCACTGCTACAGCATCTATGAGCAGTGTGTTGCCATGCTAAGCCAGCAGATTGACGATGCATCTACTCTGCTCCGCCCTGCAGCTCCTCCCTCTCCTACAGTTGCCATTTCCACTGGCTGTCGACTACCCCCCTGCGACATTGAGGTTCCATTTGAACGCCAAAACAAGTGGCGACGCCAAGGCAATTGTAGCACGATCTCCGCTGACTAACGACGGCTTCTGTTCAGCGTGGGCCGCTCTCTCTGAAAGGTTTGAAAATAAGCGGCTATTGGTTAATAGTCAGCTTAAAACCCTTTTCAACCTATCTCCAGTTACCTCAGAGACTGCAAATGCACTCAAAGGACTACAGAGCACAATCCACGGTTGTCTGACAGCGTTAGAACACTCTAACGTCTCCACAGACAACTGGGATTGTCTCCTTATATTTCTTTGCTCCTCCAAGCTTCCTAAGGCGACCCTTGCCCTTTGGGAGCACAGCTTATTGAGGAAATATGAGATCCCCACCTGGCAAGAGATGGACAGATTCCTCGGAGAACGATATCTCACTCTTCAAGCCATCGAGGATGTCATATCGCCCGTCTCGAACCGTCAGCCCCTAGGAGCCAGCCATTCCAAGGCCACTCCAAGACGCTCAGGACCGGATCGGATTCACTCCTACAGATCCATCATCAGGTTAGCGGCTCCAAAATGTGATCTCTGCTCCAAAGAGAATCACCCCGTGCGTGTCTGCACCAAGTTCCTGCAGATGTCGGTCCAACAGAGGTCGACATACATAACTCGAAGTGGGTTATGTAGTAATTGTTTCGCCCGCAGTCACCAAGTCCGTGACTGTCCCAGTCAGCATAGCTGCTATGTCTGTACACGGCGACACAATACCCTTCTGCATCGCGACGTCTCAGCTCCGAGTCGCGACTCTCTCTCCACTTCAACCGTTCTCGCTGCCTCAAGCGCTCCGGATCATCCTCTGTCCAACATACAGTCCACTACTTCCAACACTGTGCAAAGCTTTTTGCTACCAACACGCGAGGAGTCCTCTTGGGCACTGCCATTGTCCACATATGTCACGCAGGTGTGACATACCCCGCTCGCGCGTTGCTCGACTCTGGATCCGAAGCCACTTTTATTTCCGAGCGACTCAGCAACTCAATCCAGTTGCCTTTCCAGCCAATTCTGGCCCAAGTGTCCGGCCTGAGTCAGAGCACTGAGGCCCAATCACACAAAGTGTGTGGCTTCCAGATTGGGTCTCCACTTAACCCCAACGTGCGCATTGATGCAACAGCCTATGTGCTCCCACACCTCGCTGGAGACCTTCCGTCAACGAGTATACCCCACGGCGTTTTCCACAATCTGCCACACCTCAAGTGGGCAGACCCATCTTTCTGCCGTAGCTCAGAGGTTGATCTCCTGATAGGATCGGATATCCTTCCGTCTATCCTATTGGGAGGATTCAAACCGAATCTCTGCGGAACTCTGCTCGGCCAAGAAACTATTTTCGGCTGGGTTCTCACGGGTCCGATCCCCCGCTCCACGGCAAAGTCTATCGCATCGCTCTCCGCTCGCATCAATCTTATCAATTCGAGTCCTCGACACCAGCGGCCCACCGAGACTGGACTCCATCCAAAGGACTGCTCTCCAATGTCCGGAGAGCCTCTCACATCTGAGCAATTTCCGCCTCCAGCGATCCCAAGAGTGCCACCGACAACCTCTACGACCCAAAGGAATCAGCGCTGTCGTCGCCAGGAAGGCTTTTGCAAGGACAATCGCTCTACACCCCTCGTGCCGCTGCCTTTGGAAGCTGGCCTGCAAGACCCTCTGTCCTATCAGCCATCCACGACCTCTGTTCAGAAAATCTCATTTCGATGTACTCCATTTCAGAATACGGCGCCTGAGGACCAGTCCAGCACCTTTCGATGCCAGGCCTGTAAGGGATTCCACGCTCTCCGTCAATGTCAGCGATTCCTCCAGTTGATTGCGGAGAAGAGGCTTCGGGTAGTACTCGCCAAACGGTACTGCCCGAATTGTCTTGCCCATCAGCATTCAGGGACATCATGCCGCACTCTCCAGGGATGTCGCAAGTGTGGAGGAGATCACCACTCATTGCTGCACCTCGAGTCGGTAGAGTCCCAGCTGCGGCCGCCTAGGCCTCGGAACCCGCCCCGATGCCGATCGCAGTGCCAGTGGAAGACTGCTGCGAAGCTTACTGCTTCCCCTTTACTCCAAAGCAGCAGGACTAGGAAAACGGCAACTACACCCAACATCGGTCCCCCCAATCCTGGAGGGTCATTCTTTGCAACAACGTTGCAAGGGGGCCGGAATGTTTGCGTCAGATGGCAACGCCGAGCAGCTGATTCGGCTGCTCCACACGATACTCCCCATCGATAGTATCGATACCCGACGATCGGCTATCGTGGAGTTGACCATCGCTAATTAAGCTAATAAGTAAAAGAAATATCTCGCAAGTCACCCCCGACTTGCTTTTCACTTTGTTTTTGTAAACAAATTCAATTCTGCTCATACTCTTGTGCCCCACCGAAAGTTGCCAAATAAAGCAACAGTTAATTTAAACAAGTGCAACTCCGCGTTTTGTTTTCCCCAACTACACTCCCCCTGACTACGCAGCTCATCAACGTATGTACATACGTACATACAACAGCAGCGGACACATAACAGTAGCTGACCACTCAACTCCACAGCGACGAGCAGCGGATTCTTCGCCGCTCAATATCACAGGAATCACACACCCTAGGACCCCAGGATTACATTCCCGCCCACTACAACAACGACAAACGGATTTAAAATCTCTTATTGCTTATTCATCAGTTGCACATATAGGGATTGTATTAGCTGGACTTATTACTATAAGATATTGGGGTTTAAGAGGTTCTCATAGATTAATAATTGGATCATGGATTATGTTCTTCAGGTTTATTTTGTTTAGCAAATGTTTCATATGAACGGCTAGAAAGACGAAGTTTATTAATTCATAAAGAGCTTTTAAATTTTATGCCTGCAATAGCTTTTTGATGGTTTTTACTAAGTTCAGCTAATATAGCTGCACCCCCTACTTTAAATTTATTAGGGGAAATTTCTTTATTAAATAGAATTGTTTCTTGATCATGAATTTCAATATTTCAATATCGTGAAATATTTATCAATTTGTAGAGTTAGATTTATTAATTTAATTTCTAATAGATTAACTAGTTTTTTTTTAGTTTATATTATCTTTTAAATAATATTATTTATTTTATTGAATGAGAAGTTGTTTCATTAAATTCTTTATCCATTGTTATAACTTTTTTATTTGATTGAATGAGTTTATTATTTATATCTTTTGTTTTAATGATTGCTTCTTTAGTAATTTATTATAGAAAGGAATATATGAGAAGAGATGAAAATATTAATCGTTTTATTATATTACTTTTAATATTTGTTTTATCAATAATATTATTAATTATTAGACCAAATTTAATTTCAATTTTATTGGGGTGAGATGGTTTAGGATTAGTATCTTATTGTTTAGTTATTTATTTTCAAAATGTTAAATCTTATAATGCTGGCATACTTACTGCTCTTTCCAATCGAATTGGGGATGTGGCCTTATTATTAGCAATTGCATGAATATTAAATTATGGGAGATGAAATTATATTTTTTATTTAGAAATTATACAAAATGAATTTGAAATAAAGATAATTGGCGGTTTAGTTATGTTAGCAGCTATAACTAAAAGAGCTCAAATTCCATTTTCTTCTTGGTTACCTGCAGCTATGGCTGCCCCTAACCCCATTGTCAGCTTTAGTTCATTCTTCAACTTTGGTGACAGCGGGGGTTTATTTATTAATTCGATTTAATGTAGTTTTAGTAAATTGTTGATTATCACAACTTTTATTACTTTTATCAGGATTAACAATATTTATAGCAGGGTTAGGAGCAAATTTTGAAGTTGATTTAAAAAAAATTATTGCTCTTTCAACATTAAGTCAACTTGGTCTTATAGTAAGAATTTTATCTATAGGTTTTTATAAATTAGCCATATTTCATTTATTAACACATGCTTTATTTAAGGCATTATTATTTATATGTGCTGGTGCTATTATTCATAATATAAATAATAGACAAGATATTCGATTAATAGGGGGATTAAGATTACATATGCCTTTAACTTCTGCTTGTTTTAATGTGTCAAATTTAGCTTTATGTGGAATGCCATTTTTAGCGGGATTTTATTCAAAGGATATAATTTTAGAAACTGTTATAATTAGAAATATTAATATTTTTTCTTTCTTTTTATATTTTTTTTCTACTGGTTTAACTGTATGTTATTCATTTCGGTTAGTTTACTATTCAATAACAGGTGATTTAAACTGTAGAAGTTTAAATTTATTAAATGATGAGGGTTGAGTTATATTGCGAGGTATATTGGGATTATTGATAATGAGAATTATTGGGGGTAGAATACTAAATTGACTAATTTTTCCCAGACCTCTAATAATTTGTTTACCTTTATCAATAAAATTATTAACTTTATTTGTTTGTGTTATTGGGGGAATTTCAGGCTATATAATTTCTATATTTAAATTACACAGAATAAATAAATCTTTATTATCTTATCATTGATCTTATTTTTTAGGTTCTATATGATTTATACCTTATATAAGAACTTACGGAATTTTATTTTATCCCTTAAATTTAGGTCAAATTGTTATTAAAAGATTTGTTCAAGGTAGATCAGAATATTTTGGAGGACAAAATTTATATAAAAAGTTAACAAATTATTCGCAATTGTTGATTTTTATACATAATAATAATTAAAAAAATTTATTTACTTTTATTTGTTTTATGGGTTATAGTTTTATTTAGATTTTTAATTTTTTATTCAATTAGCTTATATTTAGAGTGTAACACTGAAGATGTTGAGGAGATTAATTAATCTTTGGATATAATGAACTAATTTTAGTAATTTATAAAAATTAATTTTTTTTATTTTTACAATGAAAATGTAAAGTTTTTTTAAACTATATAAATAGAAGTATAAATGAAATTTAACCATTAAAAGAAAAAAGTTAGCAGCTTTTACTTGAACATCATACTTCTTTAATTGGAAAATTATTTCAGTTCTATCATTAACAGTGAGAACCCTCTATTTTGGCTTCAATTAATAGAATAAGGGTAAATTTACCTAGAATTAGGTCGAAACTAATTGCAATTTATCGCTTCATATTCATTTAAGACAGATTGTTTATACAATACTTTTTGAATGCAAATCAAATGTTATAATTAACTACAGTCCTTTAACGTGATCAATTTAATATACCTTGATTTCATTCATGGTATAGCCCAATTAATAGAATTAAAATAAAAATTACTGAAGTAGAAGTTCAAATAATTAAATTTGATATTTTAAAAATAATAATTATAGGAAGAATTAACGCAAATAATTGTGATTAAAAAAAATCGTAAAGAAAATGGTAAACGTGATGATGATTTAGGGTCAAACCCGCATTCAAATGGAGATCTCTTTTCTCGGTCTTTTTTAGAAAAAATTGAAGCTAATATTATAATAATTGTTGATATAATTAAAATGATAAATATGATTAAAAATATAGAAAAATTATCTATACTATTAATTAATAGACCTTTTGATTGAAAGTCAAATATACTTTTATACTATATAGATAATAAATTTTTACCCTCCTCATCAAAAAATTGTAATATATAAGAATAATCAAACAACGTCGACAAAATGTCAATATCATGCAGCTGCTTCAAATCCAAAATGATGGGTTTTAGAGAAGTGGTTATTAATATGGCGGAGAAGACAAACTAATAAAAAAGTAGTTCCAATTAAAACATGAATTCCATGAAATCCTGTTGCTATAAAAAATTTAGACCCATAGACAGAATCAGCAATTGTAAATGGGGCTTCAATATATTCATATGCTTGAAGAATAGTGAAATAAATTCCTAAGAGTACTGTGAAAAATAATCTTTGTGTGGCTTGTGTGTGATTATTTTCTATTAAACTATGGTGAGCTCAAGTAACTGTTACACCTGAAGCTAATAAAATAGCAGTATTTAATAGAGGAATTTGAAAAGGATTGAAAGAAATAATTCCAGCAGGGGGCCATGAAGCTCCTAATTCAATTGCAGGGGATAAACTTCTATGAAAAAAAGCTCAAAAAAATCTCACAAAAAATAAAATTTCTGATAAAATAAATAAAATTATTCCTCATCGTAAACCAATTGTTGCTGCATAGGTATGAAGACCTTGATATGTTCCTTCACGAGATACATCTCGTCATCATTGATAAACTGTTATAATAGTAATAATATTCCCTAAAAAAAATAAAGAGAGGTCATATTGGTGAAATCATTTAATTATACCTGAAACAGTTGTTATAGCTCCAATTGCACCTGTTAAAGGTCAAGGACTATAATCTACTAAATTAAAGGGGTGATTTGAATGTGTAGACATTAATTAAATTTTAATTAATTTACTTCTCTAGAATAAAGGGTTCTTAATAAAGCAAAAACATAAGATTGTATTATTGCTACTGCTGATTCAAGAATTAGTAGTGCAATTTGACCAATCAATAAAAAGTTACTAAAAAATATGATATTGAGGGGCCTGTATTTCCTAAAAGTGTTAAAAGTAAATGGCCAGCAATTATATTTGCAGTTAATCGGACTGCTAATGTTCCAGGTCGAATTACATTTCTAATAGTTTCAATACATACTATAAATGGTTTAAGAATAGCAGGTGTTCCTTGAGGAACTAAATGAGCAAATATATGTTGAGTATGGTTAATTCATCCATAAATTATAAAACATAATCATAAAGGCAAAGCTAAAGTTAAAGTCAAAGTTAAATGACTTGTTCTAGTAAAAATATAAGGAAATAATCCTATAAAATTATTAAATAAAATTAATGAAAATAAAGAGATAAAAATAAATGTTGAACCATTATGGCTTGTTGGCCCCAATAGAGTTTTAAATTCTTTGTGAAGGGTTAATAAAATTGAATTTCAAAAAATATTATATCGTGAAGGTATTAATCTTATTCAATTTAATGATAGATTAAAACAAGCAGTAGGGTCAAATACAGAAAATAAATTTGTTATCATTTTCAATTTATTGAATTTAAATTAATATTTTTTAAATTCTTTGACTTAGGAGAGGAAGGCATATAAGCATAATAATTAAATGAACAAAATAATACAAAAGTAATAGAAAAAATAAAAAATAATGTTAATCGTTTGATAGGGGCTATTTGTGGAATTAAAAAATATTAAGAATTTAATAATTTTAGTTTGACATACTAATGTTATATTTTAACTAATTTTTTTTTTCATTAGAAGTAATTGCTAATTTACTATAATACCATAATTTACGGGAACACTTTCAATTACAATTGGTATAAATCTATGATTGGCCCCACAAATTTCTGAACATTGTCCATAAAATAACCCCGGGCTGCTGTTACTAATACCCGAATTTGTGAATTTATAGGTAAAATAATACGATTATCTACATCTAAAAGACGAAATCCATCATTAGAAAGTTCATTTGTAGGAATTATATATGAATCAAATTTAATATTATTGAAATCTGAATATTCTTATCTTCAATATCATTGATGACCAATTCTTTTTAATGTTACTGAAGGTTCATTAATTTCATCTAAAAGGTACAGAAGACGGGGAGAAGAAAACGCAATAAAAAGGAGAATGATTGCAGGTAAAATTGTTCAAATTATTTCAATTAATTGCCCAGAAGTAGAAATCGGTTAATATATGAGTTAAAAAATAATATCAATATTAAATAACCTACTAGAATTGTAATTATAACAAGAATTAATAAAGCGTGGTCATGAAAAAAAAATTAATTGTTCTATTAAAGGGGAAGCTCTATCTTGGAGTCCTAAATTTGCTCATGTTGACATTTACTATTTTCTAATAAAAGTGAAATACTTTATATATGGAGCTTAAATCCATAATCCATAATTAATTCATAATCCATAATTAAATCCATTGCACTAAACCATATTACAAATTAATTAGTAAGAAGGGGTAATTCAGAATATCTGTGTTCTGCTGGTGGTGTGTTTTGGTATCATTCAATAGAAGAACTTAATTGAGTTGGGTAAATTACTTGTCGTTGAGAAATTAGGCTTTCTCAGATAATAAAGAAAAAAAAAAGAATTCCAAGAAGTGAAATTGTTGAACCAATAGTTGAAATTACATTTCATGTTGTATAAGCGTCTGGGTAATCTGAATACCGTCGAGGTATCACGGCTAACCCAAGAAAATTTTGGGGGAAAAATGTTAAATTTACTCCAAAAAATATAATAATAAATTGACTTTTTAATCATTTATTATTTATTGTTAGCCCTGTAAATAAGGGGTATCAATGAACAAATCCTGCTATAATAGCAAATACCGCCCCCATAGATAAAACATAGTGGAAATGAGCAACAACATAATATGTGTCATGTAAAATAATTTCAATTGAAGAATTTGCTAAGACAACTCCTGTCAATCCCCCTACTGTAAATAAAAATACAAACCCTAAAGCCCATAGAATAGCTGGGGAGTAGGAAAGTTGAGTTCCATGTAATGTAGCCAATCATCTAAAAATTTTAATAGCTGTAGGAACTGCAATAATTATAGTTGCTGATATAAAATAAGCCCGCGTGTCTACGTCTATTCCAACTGTAAATATATGGTGAGCTCAAACAATAAAACCTAATAATCCAATTGCTAGTATAGCATAAATTATCCCTAAAGATCCAAAAGTTTCCTTTTTCCCTGATTCTTGTCTAATAATATGAGAAATTATTCCGAATCCAGAAAAAATTAAAATATAAACTTCTGGGTGCCCAAAAAATGAAAATAAATGTTGATATAAAATTGAATCTCCTCCTCCTGCGGGGTCAAAAAACGAGGTATTTTAATTTCGATCAGTTAAAAGTATAAAACTAAAACTGGGAGAGAAAGAAGAATTATAGGGCTGTAATTACTACGGATCACACGAATAAAGGTATTCGATCTAATGAAATTCCAGATGATCGTATATTAATTACTGTTGTAATCAAATTTACTGCTCCTAAAATTGAAGAAATTACGGCTAAGTGTAAGGAGAAAATAGCTAAATCTACCGAAGCTCCCTCATGAGCAATTCCCGCAGATAAAGGGGGATAAACTGTTCACCCAGTCCCGGCCCCATTTTCCACTATACTGCTTACCAATAAAAGAGTAAGAGCTGGAGGATGTAGTCAAAAACTTATATTATTTATTCGTGGAAATGCTATATCGGGGGCTCCTAATATTAATGGAACTAATCAATTTCCAAATCCACCAATTATAATAGGAATGACCATAAAAAAATTATTACAAAAGCATGCGCAGTAACAATAACATTATAAATTCGATCGTCTCCAATTAAAGCTCCCGGATGTCCTAATTCTGCTCGAATTAGAATTTTTAAAGAAGTTCCGACTATTCCGGCTCATGCACCAAAAATAAAATATAAAGTTCCAATATCTTTATGATTTCTTGAAAATAATCATTGTCGCGATTAAGTGGCTGAATTTAGGCGATAGATTGTAAATCTATTTATAAGAAATATAATTCTTCTTAATCAATAAGGTCTTATAGTCAATAATGATATCAAACTGCAATTTTGAAGAAGTAATAAATTACTAACGCTTAAAGGAATTTCCTATATTTATAGCTTTGAAGGCTATTAGTTTGTTTAACTTAAAGCCTTATAGCAATATATAAATTATAAAAATTAAAAATAATCCAAGAATAGAAAAAAAAGAAAAAATTAAATATAAATTTATTTTTTGTTTATTATAATTTAAATTCAAAACTTAATTAATTTCTCTATAATTTAGTATAAAAGCTGAATAACAAATTCGTAAGTAAAAAATAATGTAATTAAAATAGTCATTATTAAAATAGTTAATAATAAATATTGATTGGAAAATGTTATTTGTTGGATTACAATTCATTTTGGGAAAAATCATAGAAAAGGGTGGAGTCCCCCTAAAGATAAAAAATTAAAAAATAATGTAAATTTTAAATTTTTCCTTGGAATGAATCATGAAAAAAGTTGATTTAAATGAAATAATTTAAAATTATTAAATATAAAAATCAAAATGAAAGTTAAAAATGAATAAAAAATAAAATAAATCAATCAAATTATTTCATTAAATATTAAAGCTCTTAATATTCAAATTAAATGGTTAATAGAAGAATAAGCTATTAATTTTCGAATTGAAGTTTGGTTGAGTCCTCCTAATGCTCCAATTGTTACAGAAAGAATAATTCTAAATATTATTAAATTATTTAAATTTAAATAAGAAATTAATATCAATGGAGCAATTTTTTGTCAAGTTATTAAAAGAAGGGCATTTATTCATGTTAATCCTTCTATTAAATTAGGAAATCTGAAATGAAATGGAGCCGCCCCTCTTTTTAGGAGTAATGGGGAAATTATAATAGATGTTAATCAGAGTCTCGAAATAAAGAAACTGATGAGTCGAGTTGTACTGAACTGAACTGAACTGACTATGTATGTATACTATGTACAAATTTTGTGCTTAGAACTAGTATATAGGCTAATAGGCATAGATAATGTGATCCTTGGACTTATATTTTCTCACATACAATATTTATATAATATTATCTTGTATACTGATAGGCCCTCTGCAGTGTCACATAACATTATTTTGGGACTAGGTCGACGAGACCCATGAACCCTATGTCAATCGTACATGTTTTTATTGATCTTTGCGTTGGTACCAGCGGTCGTAAATAGTACCCTTGTCAACTCAAGTGGCTTAGGCCTTACATAATTTATGTGAGCTGAGGATACAAGTACTTGACTTGGCTATTGACAGTATATGCATCTTATCTTATTTAACATGTTCCTACTGTCCTAAGATCATACATATTTATTATACAATGCATGTTCATGCTTGAATAGATGAAAAAAATGATTCTCTAATTTCTATATTTATATTATTTTTTATTATTATTAAAATTACGGAAAATAATAAAACTGTAGAGGCTAAAGCTTGGGTAATAAAATATTTTAAAGAAGCTTCAGAAGATTTAAAATTATTTGTTTCTCTTAAAAGGGGAATAAAATATAACAAATTGATTTCTAAGCCTATTCAAGCTCCTAACCATGAATTAGCTGTGACAGTAATTAAAGTTCCTGTAATTATTATTGTTAAAAATAAAATTTTCGAAGATTGATTAAAAATTAAAAAGAAAAGGATTATAACCTTTATAAGTGGGGTATGAACCCAATAGCTTGATTAGCTTATCTTTTTATATTTTAGTGTATGATGCACAAAAGTTTTTGATACTTTTAGAAATAGTTTAATTCTATTAAATATAAAATCTTTATAATTTTTGTAAGAAAAATCTATAAAAAATCTTTAATGAATGTGGGAAATCACATGATTTACCCTATCAAGGTAATCCTTTTATCAGGCAATTCATTTTTATTCTTTTTTTTTATTCTTTTTTTTTTTTTTATTCAGATTTTTTTAAAAATTATAATAAAATTTTTTTAAAAAATTTAAAAATAAATAATAAATAAAAGTAAAAAAATAATTATAATAATGTTTTTATTAATATTATTTTAATTTTCAATATATATATATATTAATAAATATTTTACATATATATAAATATATAAATAATTAATAATTTAATTATATTATATAAATCTCGCTTAAAAGAATAGTTAGATAAATCATTTAAATATAGATTTTTTTTTAACATAATTTGTAATTATTTTTGGATTGTGAAATTTTTGATTTGAATTGTTAGCTATATTATAATATATAAAGTATTTATATATATATATATATATTATCTATTAATCTAGACTTAGTATACAAATAAAAAAAAAAAATTCGAAAATTTTGAAAATAACTAAATTAATTTAATAAATTAAAATTTAATAAAATTATTTAAATATAATAAATAAAGATAAAATTTTATAAATTACTATTATTTTAAAATTTTCGATTTTTTACTATTTTTTATCATTTGAATTGAATATTAATTTATAAAAAAAATAAAATAAAAAAAAAATATTATATGTTATAAATTAAAAAATAATGTTGTAGCAGGCGGGAATGTATTCCTGGGGTCCTAGGGTGTGTGATCCCTGTGGTAATGAGCGGCGAAGAATCCGCTGCTCGTCGCTGTTGAGTTGAGTGGTCAGCTGCTGTTATATGTCCGCTGCTGTTGTATGTACGTATGTACATACGTTGATGAGCTGCGGAGTGAGGGGGGTAGTGGAGTTGGTAAAACAATACGCTGGGTTGCACTTGTTTTAATATTTTGTCACTTTATTTTGACACTTTCTTTGGGGCACAAGAGTATGTGCAAGCTTTTGCTTTTATATGTTGAAAACAATAGCTAGCTGGGGTGACTTGCGAGATTTCTTTTACATATAAGTTTAATTAGCGAGGGTCAACTCCACGATAGCCGATCGTCGGGTATCGATACTATCGATGAGGAGTATCGTGTGGAGCAGCCGGATCAGCTGCTCGGCGTTGCCATCTGACGCAAACATCCCGGCCCCCTTGCAACGTTGTTGCAACGAATGACCCTCCTGGATTGGGGGCGACCGGTGTTGGGTGTAGTTGCCGTCGTCTTACTCCTGGTGCTTTGGGGTACAGGGGAAGCGGTAAGCTTCGCAGCAGTCTTCCGCTGGCAGTGCGATTGGCATCGGGGGCGGGTTCCGAGACTTAGGAGGCCGCAGCTGGGACTCTACCGACTCAAAGTGCAATAATGAGTGGTGATCTCCTTCACACTTGCGACATCCCTGGCGAGTCCGGCATGATGTCCCTGAATGCTGATGGGCAAGACAATTCGGGCAGTACCGATTGGCGAGTACAACCCGAAGCCTCTTCTCCGCAGTCAGCTGGAGGAATCGCTGACATTGACGGAGCGCGTGGAATCCCTTACAGGCTCGGCACCGAAAGTTGTTGGGCTGGTCCTCAGGCGCCATATTCTGAAATGGAGGACATCGAGATGAGATATTCTGAATAGTGGTCGGGGATGGCTGATAGGACAGAGGGTCTTGTAGGCCATCTTCCAAAGGCAGCTTTACGAGGGTCGTAGAGGGGGTGCCCTTGGGATCGCCTTCCTGGCGACGACAGCGCCGATTCCTTTTGGTCGTAGAGGTTGTCTGAGGCACTCGTGGAATCGCTGGAGGCAGGAATTGCTCAGATGCGAGAGCATCTCCGGACTTTGGAGAGCAGTGATTAGGATTGGCTCTCATCTCGGTGGGCCGTTGCTGTCGAGGACTCGCGTTGACAAGAGTGATGCGAGCAGAGAGCGATGCGATCGTCTTTGCCTTGGAACGGGGGATCGGACCCGTGAGAACCCAGCCGAAAATAGTCTCTTGTCCGAGCAGAGTTCCGCAGAGATTTGGTTTAAATCCTCCCAATAGAATAGACGGAAGGATATCCGATCCTTTTAGGAGATCAATCTCTGAGCTTCGGCAGAAGGATGGGTCTGCCCACTTGAGGTGTGGGAGATTATGGAAAACGCCGTGGGGTATCCTCGTTGACGGAAGGTCTCCAGCGAGGTGTGGGAGCACATAGGCTGTTGCATCAATGCGCACGTTGGGGTTAAGTGGAGACCCAATCTGGAAGCCACACACTTTGTGTGATTGGGCCTCAGTGCTCTGACTCAGGCCGGACACTTGGGCCAGAATTGGCTGGAAAGGCAACTGGATTGAGTTGCTGAGTCGCTCGGAAATAAAAGTGGCTTCGGATCCAGAGTCGAGCAACGCGCGAGCGGGGTATGTCACACCTGCGTGACATATGTGGACAATGGCAGTACCCAAGAGGACTCCTCGCGTGTTGGTAGCAAAAAAGCTTTGCACAGTGTTGGAAGTAGTGGACTGTATGTTGGACAGAGGATGATCCGGAGCGCTTGAGGCAGCGAGAACGGTTGAAGTGGAGAGAGAGGTGCGACTCGGAGCTGAGACGTCGCGATGCAGAAGGGTATTGTGTCGCCGTGTACAGACATAGCAGCTATGCTGACTGGGACAGTCACGGACTTGGTGACTGCGGGCGAAACAATTACTACATAACCCGCTTCGAGTTATGAATGTCGACCTCTGTTGGACTGACATCTGCAGGAACTTGGTGCAGACACGCACGGGGTGATTCTCTTTGGAGCAGAGATCACATTTTGGAGCCGCTAACCTGATGATGGATCTGTAGGAGTGTATCCGATCCGGTCCTGAGCTTCTTGGAGTGGCCTTGGAATGGCTGGCTCCTAGGGGCTGACGGTTCGAGACGGGCGATATGACATCCTCGATGGATTCAAGAGTGAGATATCGTTCTCCGAGGAATCTGTCCATCTCTTGCCAGGTGGGGATGTCATATTTCCTCAATAAGCTGTGCTCCCAAAGGGCAAGGGTCGCCTTAGGAAGCTTGGAGGAGCAAAGAAATATAAGGAGACAATCCCAGTTGTCTGTGGAGACGTTAGAGTGTTCTAACGCTGTCAGACAACCGTGGATTGTGCTCTGTAGTCCTTTGAGTGTATCTGCAGTCTCTGAGGTAACTGGAGATAGGTTGAAAAGGGTTTTAAGCTGACTATTAACCAATAGCCGCTTATTTTCAAACCTTTCAGAGAGAGCGGCCCACGCTGAACAGAAGCCGTCGTTAGTCAGCGGAGATCGTGCTACAATTGCCTTGGCCTCGCCACTTGTTTTGGCGTTCAAATGGAACAGCTGTTCTACGGCAGTCAACTGAGGGTTGTTGATGTAGATCGCCGTGAAAAGGTCTCGGAACGTGGGCCATTTGGAGTAATCCCCGTGGAACACCTCAATGTCGCAGGGGGTAGTCGACAGCCAGTGGAAATGGCAACTGTAGGGAGAGGGAGGAGCTGCAGGACGGAGCAGAGTAGATGCATCGTCAATCTGCTGGCTTAGCATGGCAACACACTGCTCATATATGTGGTAGCAGTGGTCGTAGGTCGACTCCATGGCCAAAACATCATCGCTCAGTTCCTTAGGATTGAGAACCCGAGAGCAACGCTCGTACTCAGACTCAACTTTGTGCCACAAGGATTTAATGTGGTCACGGCGGACTTGGAGGGTGTAGAGAGTAGAAGTTCCTCTCGAGGGTCTGTTGAGTCGATCATTAAACTTAATAAGTTTTCTTGCGATGGAATTGAAGTCGGAAAGGGCCATGACAGATGTGGAGTGACTTAAGGGTGCAGCAGCGGGATGGGTCTTGTCGTTAAGACGAGAAGACGACGGGCTTGGGACAGGCAAATTGAGGCCTGCTGGAATGGGCGATATGGAGAATCGCCTGACACTGTGTGGTGCTGCAACAGATGAAGTTCGTCGGTGTGATGATTTGTCACCGATGGGCATCTGGTGCTAGCACGACCGAAAAAACAGTGTATTACCGATTCACAGTGCCCAGGTGGATCTAATTAGATATCCACAGGTGTAGAATAACACAGTTGGATAAGCAAAAAACACAAACAAATGCTTGCTTATCTTTAAAGTTGGACGTTGTTGCGTGAATGTGAGTGAACAGCGCAAAGAAGACAAGCTGATAACGGACGGCCGGTCAGCAACTACACATACAAAACCACACACACACGTATTGAGACGTATGCTTGTATATAAGTATGTATGTTTAGCTGTAACTCGGCTCAGCTGTAACTTCTTGCCGAGGACGTTCAACTTTCGTTTAGTTTTTATGGATTTAAAAACAAACGCGAGACAGTTGAACTTTTTAGAAGAAATCACACTTGTACTTATCTGGATATAAGTTTTGAGATTCCCGCGGTGCGAGCCGGTAAAGACGAAAGGATATTCGTCCCGAAAGGATATTCGATCGAAAGGATATTCGATCCGGCTCGAAGGACCAAATGTTGTAGCAGGCGGGAATGTATTCCTTGGGGTCCTAGGGTGTGTGATCCCTGTGGTAATGAGCGGCGAAGAATCCGCTGCTCGTCGCTGTTGAGTTGAGTGGTCAGCTGCTGTTATATGTCCGCTGCTGTTGTATGTACGTATGTACATACGTTGATGAGCTGCGGAGTGAGGGGGTAGTGGAGTTGGTAAAACAATACGCTGGGTTGCACTTGTTTTAATATTTTGTCACTTTATTTTGACACTTTCTTTGGGGCACAAGAGTATGTGCAAGCTTTTGCTTTTATATGTTGAAAACAATAGCTAGCCGGGGGTGACTTGCGAGATTTCTTTTACATATAAGCTTAATTAGCGAGGGTCAACTCCACGATAGCCGATCGTCGGGTATCGATACTATCGATGAGGAGTATCGTGTGGAGCAGCCGGATCAGCTGCTCGGCGTTGCCATCTGACGCAAACATCTAATTTTCGATTTTTTTTTTTTAATAAAAGTATAAAGTTTTATTTTGGCTTAAAAATTTGTTGGTAAATTGATTTATATGTAAAGTTTAATGAGAATTTTAATAAATTTTAAAAATTAATTAGATTTATTTAACCGCAGTAATTAGTTTTATTAATTAAAGAAATTTAGAAATAGTAAATTTAAATAGTATAGATGAAATTGGTGCCAGCAATCGCGGTTATACCAATTATACAAATAATTTTTTTTTGTTGTAGTTAAATTTATTTTATAGTGAATTAAATTTAATTTATTAAGTGAAATTTTAAATTTAAAATTTTTATTATTTTAAAAATTGAGACTAAAAAATTTTAAATAAAAACAAGGATTAGATCCCCTATTATTTAAAATGTAAATTTAAAAATATAAATAGTAATAGTTATGTTCTTGAAACTTAACAAATTTGGCGGTATTTTAGTCTATCCAGAGGAACCTGTTTTTTAATCGATAATCCACGATGGACCTCACTTAAATTTGTAATATACCGTCGTTATAAGAATATTTTATTAGAATAATAATATTCAATAGTTTTTATAAAAAATTATATCAGATCAAGGTGTAGCTTATATTTAAGTAATAATGGGTTACAATAAAATTATTTAAATGGATAAAATAATGAAAAAATTTTTGAAAGTAGATTTGGTAGTAAAATTATAAAGATAAATAATTTGATTTTAGCTCTAAAATATGTACACATCGCCCGTCGCTCTTATTATTAAAGTAAGATAAGTCGTAACATAGTAGATGTACTGGAAAGTGTATCTAGAATGACAATTTAAAGCTTATGAAGTAAATCATTTCATTTACATTGAAAAGATTTTAGTGCAAATCAATATAGATTGATTAAATTTTATTTATTAATTTAGTTGTTTTTAAAATTTCTATGTATTAAAAATAATTGTATTAAAAAAATGTTTTAGTATTGTTTAAAGAAAAAATAATTTTTATAATAGTTTAATAGTATTGTAAAAGAAAATTGAAATATTTTGAAAAATTTTTATAAAAAAGAAAATTTAATTTATTGTACCTCGTGTATCAGTGTATATTAAATAAAAAATATATATATATATATATTTTTTTTTTTCTCGATTTTAAAAGAGTTAATATAAAATAAAAGTTAATGTAATAAAATTATTTTAAATTTTATATTAGAAATGAAATGTTATTCGTTTTTAAAGGTATCTAGCTTTTCAAGAAATAAATTTAATTTAGAAATTATAAATTTATTTTAAAAATTTTTTAATAAAATAATTTTATAATTTTAATATTTTATGGGATAAGCTATAAAATAAATTTTTAAAAATAATAAATAAATATAATAAATATAAGCTTAGAATTAGTTATTATTAATAATTATGTTATAATTTATTTTAATAAATTTATTATTTATTTTATCTTAAATATTTATTGAATTATTAATTTTAATATTTAAAATTAAGAAATTATGATATAATTAGTATAAAATTATTGTAAATTAAATATGAAAGAAAAGTTTATATAAAGAATTCGGCAAAAATAATGTTAGCCTTTTTAACAAAAACATGTCTTTTCGAATTTAAATTTAAAGTCTGACCTGCCCACTGATTTTTTAAATGGCCGCAGTATCCTAACTGTGCAAAGGTAGCATAATCATTTGTCTTTTAATTGAAGGCTGGAATGAATGGTTGGACGAGATATTAACTGATTCATATAAATTTTTTTTAGAATTTTATTTTTTAGTTAAAAAGCTAAAATTTTTTAAAAGACGAGAAGACCCTATAAATATTTATATTTTTTTTATTATAATTATAAAGAAAATTTTTATTATATTAAGTAAAAATATTTTATTGGGGTGATATTAAAATTTAAAAAACTTTTAAATTTAAAAACATTAATTTATGAATTTTTGATCCATTATTAGTGATTAGAAATTTAAGTTACTTTAGGGATACAAGCGCAATTTTTTTGAAGAGTTCATATCGAAAAAAAGATTGCGACCTCGATGTTGGATTAAGATATAATTTTGGGTGTAGCCGTTCAAATTTAAAGTCTGTTCGACTTTTAAAATCTTACATGACCTGAGTTCAAACCAGCGTAAGCCAGGTTGGTTTCTATCTTTAAAACTTTATTATATTTTAGTACGAAAGGACCAAATATAAAAATAATTATATTTTAAAAATGAATATTATTGTTGTAGTGGGCGGGAATGGAATCCTGGGGTCCTAGGGTGTGTGATTCCTGTGATATTGAGCGGCGAAGAATCCGCTGCTCGTCGCTGTTGAGTTGAGTGGTCAGCTGCTGTTATGTGTCCGCTGCTGTTGTATGTACGTATGTACATACGTTGATGAGCTGCGTAGTCAGGGGGAGTGTAGTTGGGGAAAACAAAACGCGGAGTTGCACTTGTTTAAATTAACTGTTGCTTTATTTGGCAACTTTCGGTGGGGCACAAGAGTATGAGCAGAATTGAATTTGTTTACAAAAACAAAGTGAAAAGCAAGTCGGGGGTGACTTGCGAGATATTTCTTTTACTTATTAGCTTAATTAGCGATGGTCAACTCCACGATAGCCGATCGTCGGGTATCGATACTATCGATGGGGAGTATCGTGTGGAGCAGCCGAATCAGCTGCTCGGCGTTGCCATCTGACGCAAACATTCCGGCCCCCTTGCAACGTTGTTGCAAAGAATGACCCTCCAGGATTGGGGGGACCGATGTTGGGTATAGTTGCCGTTTTCCTAGTCCTGCTGCTTTGGAGTAAAGGGGAAGCAGTAAGCTTCGCAGCAGTCTTCCACTGGCACTGCGATCGGCATCGGGGCGGGTTCCGAGGCCTAGGCGGCCGCAGCTGGGACTCTACCGACTCGAGGTGCAGCAATGAGTGGTGATCTCCTCCACACTTGCGAGTCCGGCATGATGTCCCTGAATGCTGATGGGCAAGACAATTCGGGCAGTACCGATTGGCGAGTACAACCCGAAGCCTCTTCTCCGCAGTCAGCTGGAGGAATCGCTGACATTGACGGAGAGCGTGGAATCCCTTACAGGCTCGGCACCGAAAGTTGTTGGACTGGTCCTCAGGCGCCATACTCTGAAATGGAGGACATCGAGATGAGATATTCTGAATAGTGGTCGGGGATGGCTGATAGGACAGAGGGTCTTGTAGGCCATCTTCCAAAGGCAGCTGTACGAGGGTCGTAGAGGGGGTGCCCTTGGGATCGCCTTCCTGGCGACGACAGCGCCGATTCCTTTTGGTCGTAGAGGTTGTCTGAGGCACTTGTGGAATCGCTGGAGGCAGGAATTGCTCAGATGCGAGAGCATCTCCGGACTTTGGAGAGCAGTGATTAGGATTGGCTCTCATCTCGGTGGGCCGTTGCTGTCGAGGACTCGCATTGATAAGATTGATGCGAGCGGAGAGCGATGCGATCGGCTTTGCCGTGGAACGAGGAATCGTGAGAACCCAGCCGAAAATAGTCTCTTGTCCGAGCAGAGTTCCGCAGAGATTGGTTTAAATCCTCCCAATAGAATAGACGGAAGGATATCCGATCCTATCAGGAGATCAATCTCTGAGCTTCGGCAGAAGGATGGGTCGCCCACTTGAGGGTGTGGGAGATTATGGAAAACGCCGTGGGGTATCCTCGTTGACGGAAGGTCTCCAGCGAGGTGTGGGAGCACATAGGCTGTTGCATCAATGCGCACATTGGGCTTAAGAGGGGACCCAATCTGGAAGCCACACACTTTGTGTGATTGGGCCTCAGTCCTCTGACTCAAGCCGGCCACTTGAGCCAGAACTCGCTGGAAAGGCAACAGGATTGAGTTGCTGAGTCGCTCGGAAATAAAAGTCGCTTCGGATCCAGAGTCGAGCAACGCGCGAGCGGGGTATGTCACACCTGCGTGACATATGTGGACAATGGCAGTGCCCAAGAGGACTCCTCGCGTGTTGGTGGCAAAACAGCTTTGCTCGGTGTTGGAACTAGTGGACTGTATGTTGGACAGAGGATGATCCGGAGCGCTTGAGACAGCGAGAGCGGGTTGACGTGGAAGGGGCGTCGCGACTCGGATCTGAGACGTCGCGATGCAGAAAGGTATTGTGTCGCCGTGTACAGACATAGCAGCTATGCTGACTGGGACAGTCACGGACTTGGTGACTGCGGGCGAAACAATTACTACATAACCCACTTCGAGTTATGTATGTCGACCTCTGTTGGACCGACATCTGCAGGAACTTGGTGCAGACCCTCACAGGGTGATTCTCATTGGAGCAGAGATCACATTTTGGAGCCGCTAACCTGATGATGGATCTGTAGGAGTATATCCGATCCGGTCCTGAGCTTCTTGGAGTGGCCTTGGAATGGCTGGCTCGTAGGGGCTGACTGTTCGAGACGGGCGATATGACATCCTCGATGGCTTCAAGAGTGAGATGTCGTTCTCGGTGGAATCTGTCCATCTCTTGCCAGGTGGGGATGTCATATTTCCTCAATAAGCTTTGCTCCCAAAGGGCAAGGGTCGTCTTAGGAAGCTTGGAGGAGCAAAGGAAGATTAGGAGACAATCCCAGTTGTCTGTGGAGACGTCAGAGTGTTCTAACGCTGTCAGACAACCGTGAATTGTGCTATGTAATCCTTTGAGGGCCTCTGCAGACTCTGTGGTAACTGGAGATAGATTGAACAGGATCTTAAGCTGACTATTAACCAATAGCCGCTTGTTTTCAAACCTTTCAGAGAGAGCGGCCCACGCTGAACAGAAGCCGTCGTTAGTCAGCGGAGATCGTGCTACAATTGCCTTGGCCTCGCCACTTGTTTTGGCGTTCAAATGGAACAGCTTTTCTACGGCAGTCAACTGAGGGTTGTTGATGTAGATTGCTGTGAAAAGATCTCGGAACGTGGGCCATTTGGTGTAATCCCCGTGGAACACCTCAGTGTCACAGGGGGGTAGTTGACAGCCAGTGGAATTGGCAACTGTAGGAGCGGAAGGAGCTGCAGGACGGAGCAGAGTAGATGCATGGTCCCTCTGCTGGCTTAGCATGGCAACACACTGCTCATATATGTGGTAGCAGTGGTCGTAGGTCGACTCCATGGCCAAAACATCATCGCTCAGTTCCTTAGGATTAAGAAGACGAGAGCAACGCTCGTATTCAGACTCAACTTTGTGCCACAAGGAGTTAATGTGGTCACGTCGGACTTGGAGTGTGTAGAGAGTAGGAGTTCCTCTCGAGGGTCTGTTGAGTCGATCATTAAACTGGATAAGTTTTCTTGCGATGGTGTTGAAGTCGGAAAGGGCCATGATAGATGTGGAGTAATTTAAGTGCGCCGCAGCGGGATGGGTCTTGTCGTTAAGACGAGAAAACGCCGGGATTGGGGCAGGCAAATTGAGGCCTGCTGAAATGGGCGATATGGAAAATCGTCTGACACTGTTTGATGCTGCAACAGATGAGGATGAACACGATCGAAAAAAATAGTGTATCACCGATTCACAGTACAGAGGTGGATCTAATGAGATATCCACAGGTGTAGAATACTGCACACTGCCGAACACAGTTGGATCAAGATAAAATCCGCAAAAACACAAACAAATGCTTGCTTATCTTTATTTTTGGACGTCAGTGCGTGAGTGCGAGTGAAACAGCGCAAAGTAAGACAAGCTGATAACGGACGGCCGGTCAGCAACTACACATACAAAACCACACACACACGTATTGAGACGTATGCTTGTATATTTGTATGTATGTATGTATAGCTGTAACTCGGCTCAGCTGTAATTTCCTGCTGAGTACGTTCAACTTTGCGTTTCGTTTTGTTTTTATGGATTTAAAAACAAACGCGAGACAATCGAACTTTTTATGAGGAATCACACTTGTACTTATCTGGATATAAGCTTTGAAATTCCCGCGGTGCGAGCCGGTAAAGACGAAAGGATATTCGTCCCGAAAGGATATTCTATCGAAAGGATATTCGATCCGGCTCGAAGGACCAAATGTTGTAGTGGGCGGGAATGGAATCCTGGGGTCCTAGGGTGTGTGATTCCTGTGATATTGAGCGGCGAAGAATCCGCTGCTCGTCGCTGTTGAGTTGAGTGGTCAGCTGCTGTTATGTGTTTGATGAGCTGCGGAGTGAGGGGGTAGTGTAGTTGGGAAAAACAAAACGCGGAGTTGCACTTGTTTTAAATTAACTGTTGCTTTATTTGGCAACTTTCGGTGGGGCACAAGAGTATGAGCAGAATTGAATTTGCTTACAAAAACAAATTGAAAAGCAAGTCGGGGGTGACTTGCGAGATATTTATTTTACTTATGAGCTTAATTAGAGAGGGTCAACTCCACGATAGCCGATCGTCGGGTATCGATACTATCGATGGGGAGTATCGTGTGGAGCAGCCGGATCAGCTGCACGGCGTTGCCATCTGACGCAAACATTATTAATAAAGTTATTTTGGCAGATTAGTGCAATATATTTAGAATTTATTTATGTGATTTTTATTACAAATAGTACTTGTTTTATATAGAATTAATTTTATCTTTAATTGGAAGTTTATTATTAATTATATGTGTTTTAGTAAGTGTTGCTTTTTTAACTTTATTGGAACGAAAGATTTTAGGTTATATTCAAATTCGAAAAGGTCCTAATAAAGTAGGATTAATAGGAATTCCTCAACCTTTTTGTGATGCAATTAAGTTATTTACAAAAGAACAAACTTATCCTTTAATATCAAATTATATAAGATATTATATTTCTCCAATTTTGTCTTTATTTTTATCTCTTGTTGTATGGTTATGTATACCTTTTTTTATGAAACTTTATTCTTTTAATTTAGGGGGTTTATCTTTTTTATGTTGGTCGAGATTAGGGGTATATACAGTAATAGTAGCTGGTTGATCTTCAAATTCAAATTATGCTTTATTAGGGTTTACGGGCGGTAGCTCAAACTATTTCTTATGAAGTTAGATTAGCTTTAATTTTATTATCTTTTATTTTTTTAATTGGGGGATTTAATTTAATTAATTTTTTTTATTATCAAATTTATTTATGATTTTTAGTAATTTTATTTCCAATAGCTTTAGCTTTAACAATTTCTTTAGCTGAAACTAATCGAACACCTTTTGATTTTGCAGAATATGCAAGAATTTTGTTTATAAGTATATTATTTTGTGTTATTTTTTTAGGGTGTGATGTTATAAGATTTTTATTTTATTTTAAATTATTATTTATTTCTTTTGTTTTTATTTGAGCTCGAGGAACTTTACCCCAATTTCGCTATGATAAATTAATATATATTGCTTGCAAATGTTTTTTATCTTTTTCTTTAACATATTTATTATTTTTTATTGGTTTTAAAATTTTAGTATTTTCTTTTATGTTATTAATTAATTTTAGTAAAGTTAATAGAAAATTTAATTTCTATCTTATGTTTTCAAAACATATGCTTAATTCAAGCTCATTAACTAATTAATTTAATAAATTATCCCATCATTTATTAACTAAAGGGTTAATTAAATAAAAAAAAAATAAATTATAGTTAAAATTTGTCCAATTAGGACGTAAGGTTCTTCTACTGGTCGAGCTCCAATTCATGTTAATAAAATTACTGTTACTACTAAACATCAATATAAAATTTGGTTAATTGGATAAAATTGAGTTCCTCGGAATTTTCTTAAATAATAGAATGGGAGAATTATCAGAATGGCAATAGATAAAACTAATGCAATTACACCTCCAAGTTTATTAGGAATAGAGCGTAAAATTGCATATGCGAATAAAAAATATCATTCAGGTTGAATATGGGCGGGAGTTACTAATGGATTAGCGGGGATAAAATTATCAGGGTCTCCTAATAAATAAGGTTTAATTAAAATTAGAGTAATTATAATAAATAATATTGCGATAAATCCAACAATATCCTTATATGTAAAATATGGGTGAAAAGGAATTTTATCAATATTAGAATTAAGTCCGATAGGATTATTTGATCCAGTTTGATGAAGAAATAATAAATGAATTATTGTTATTGCAAGAACAATAAAAGGTAGAATAAAATGGAATGTAAAAAATCCAGTAAGAGTGGCGTTATCTACAGCAAATCCTCCTCAAACTCATTGAACGAGATCTAATCCTAAGTATGGAATAGCTGAAAGTAAATTTGTAATAACAGTTGCTCCTCAAAAAGATATTTGTCCTCATGGTAAAACATATCCTATAAATGCGGTTCCTATTACTGTAAATAAAATAATTACTCCAATTATTCATGTTGGGGTAAATAAATAAGATCTGTAGTATATTCCTCGTCCAACATGTAAATAAATACAAATAAAAAAAAATGAGGCTCCATTACCATGTAAAGTTCGTAATAATCACCCATAATTTACATCTCGACAAATATGATTTACTCTATAAAAAGCTAAATTTATATCAGCTGTATAGTGTATAGCAAGAAATAAGCCGGTTAAAATTTGAATAATTAAACATAGCCCTAATAGAGATCCAAAATTTCATCATCTTGAAATATTAATAGGTGCAGGTAAATCAATTAATGCATTATTAGCAATTTTGAAAAGGGGGTGTGAAGATCGTAAAGGTTTATTCATAAATTTATTATACGAAGAGGACCGTTAAAAAGTTTTGTAATTTTTACAATAACAATAAGGGTAATAAGAAGATAATTTATTAATAAAATTGTGATGAAATTAGAAGGAAAATTATATAATTTATTTAATCTTAATGAATTTTCTATTAAATAAGAATTTAAATTTGTGATTCTTTCTATTTCGTTATTTATAAAAATAAATAATAAAGAATTTTTGTCAATTAGAATAGATAAAATAAAGAAAAATATAAATAAACTTGTTAAAATTCATAATAATTTTAATGAAAGATTAAATATTTCATTTGAAGCTAATGAAGTTACATAGATAAATAGTACTAATATACTTCCCAGGAAAATTAAGAATAGAATTTAAGAAAATCAAAAAGATTTTGTTATTAATCCAGTAATTAAACAAATTAAAATAGTTTGAAATAATAAAGTTAATACTATAAATAAATAATAAAATTAAAGATAAAATAATAAATTGAAGAATGTCAAGAGGTAGTTTATTTAAAATATTAATTTTGGGGATTAATGAAAAAGAAATTCTTTTCTCTAGAAGTTTTAAAAGATAAGTTCTTATTTTTGATTTACAAGACCAATGTTTTTATTAAACTATTAAAAATAATGATCATAATTTTAAATTGATGTTTACCTATTTTTTTTTATTTATTTTAGGGTTATTTTGTTTTGTTTCAAATCGAAAACATTTACTTTCAATATTACTAAGTTTAGAGTTTATTGTGTTAATTTTATTTTTTTTCATTATTTTTATATTTAAATTTAATAAATTATGAAAATTATTTTAGTATAATATTTTTAACTTTTAGAGTTTGTGAAGGTGCTTTAGGTTTGTCGATTTTAGTTTCAATAATTCGTACACATGGAAATGATTATTTTCAATCTTTTAGTATTGTATAAATAATGTTTAAATTAATTTTTTTTATTTTGTTTTTACTGCCTGTATGTTTTATTAAACATATATACTGAATGGTTCAAATTATGTTATTTTGTATTAGATTTATTTTTTTTATTGAGCAATAATTTTATAAATTAATGAATGAATATTTCTGGGTTTTTAGGGTCTGATATATTATCTTATGGATTAATTTTATTAAGATTAAGAATTTGTTCATTAATACTATTGGCGAACGAGAGTGTTAATAAATATGATAATTATAAAAAATTATTTTTATTTAATATTGAAATTCTTTTATTATTATTAATTTCAACTTATAGAAGAAATAATTACAACCAGAACTATAATCATGTGTAAATTAAACCTAAATCTGAGTATATTCATGAAAGCAAATAACCACAAAACGAACACAGTCCTGACATTATTAATAAACACAGGTGCAGACATTTCATTGCTAAAAGACAAAGCAAATGAATATAACAATTCAAATGTCAGTAATATATCCAATATTACAGGTATTGGGCAAGGGACCATACAGTAAAACAATTAATAAAGAAGTCTTAAAAGTAACAACTAGATCAAAAACGGAATATGAAAATTGAAGCAAACATAAATCAAAAGTAGAAACAAAAAAAAAAAAAATGAGCAAATTATAGAAAAGCCCAAAGTCTATGAAGTTGTCAACAATAATGACACAAAGAAACATGTTTTATTCAAAATAGATAAACACAAGTGTTTATTAAAACGAGGAAAAACAATTGTTTCACGCTTTAATGCTAATGACCTGTATTCTAATGAAACATTTGATCTAAATCAATTCTTTCAAATGCTTATTTCTAAAGCCGGTATGCATAAAATAACAAAAATGCGTATATTACCAAGTGAACAAATATTTGAATTTGTATTGTAATATGCACATATGTTGCACGTAGCGAGGGTCCACGGTACCCAACACTTTGCCAGCAGCAACACATTGTTGCATTATAAACAAATAATTGAATCAATTCAAGTGAGCGCGATATATGATCGCCCACTTAAGAATTGGTCTGAGTCAGCATTCCCACGCTGACTGCTACTGACAAATACATATGCACATAAGACTCTCTCTCTCCCAAATATAGTATATAAGATAGATATATGCTTTTGGCTCCTCAGCCGCTACCAACGGCAGCGCGGTAGCTAATAATTATTTTCAATAAAGATACACAGAACTCGACCAACCATCAAAAGAACTAGATGTTCTTTATTTTGATATTTAAATAGGGAAAAATGATAATAGACAATTATCATATGGCGACCGTGACAAAGAGCTAAGGCTCTTCGGATGTTAAAACGAACTGTTAATTGAAAGGAGGATTTAAAAATAATATCAATAATAACATAAATAAAAAACTCATAAACAATGAAATTATGATACACATGTGTGCGTCTAGAATTTTAATTTTGTCTGCAAAACGAATAAATGAAGTCCTAAAGTGAAGCAAATAAAACGAAATAAAAAGATATGTCCAAAGTTGTCAAAACAAAGTGCAAGTAACCAACCAATTCAACATAATGCAAACGGAAATATACATACTATTTAATACGATGGTGCATAAAAATATATACATCTCTATATAAAAAGATATAAACTTGTGCATATACACATAAATGAAAACATATTTAAACACAAAAATAAAAGTGTTACAAAGCAAAAACAAGCGGTGGGCCTGGAGCCGCTCACTGCTGCGCCAAGGGACTAATGAATGACCACCCTGCTCCTATCGAGCAAAGGGATCTGCCAAGCCTTAGAGAGGCAATAGAGGTAGATCCAACCGCTGGACCAAAGCCCTTGACCATTGAAGAGTACAAGGCACGGACAGCAGCGAGGGAGCAGCCACTTAAAAAGAAGCGAGGTGGCTGCCGTATAAGATTACTCAGTGCAAGGAGACTTAACATAGAGTTGCTGAAGACGGCAACTAACGAGGAAGACCGACAGCGCTTGCGGCCGTCAACATCCAACTTCGTGGTGCGAAGTAAAGCGGCGAGCTGCGTTAAACGCCATAGCTCCAACCGCCAAATATTATTAATGTTGCCAATGCGGTTCCCGCTGCAACAACAAATATACTAACTTATTAGGACATCATTTCCATTACTAACACATTATACTCAGTACTAAACTTAATATAAGTAAAATATTGTAAAATTGCTAATTGCCATTTATGTAAACTGAGTATAATGAAATCATTCATTAAATAGGGAAATAGTATAGAGTTTTAATGAATCTCAAAATAACAACAGTTTTAATTTATAATTATTCAAGATATATCTATGTCTTTAACTGAAAGAAGAAAAAAAAGGTTTCTCATTATGGGCGGAACAAAATCGAAAGCAGACGATAACACCGCAAATGTAGTAAATACAGTAGAGGTCGTGGACACAACCCCACATTTAGATTCACTGTATGTGCTACTTTTGATTTTAGTAATAATATCAGCAATCAATCTTGCACTAAAGATATATCTGCTGCACAAAAGATCATTGAGAAAGACTTACATGAGTAGAGCCAATGAGCTAGATAAAATATAAAAAGAAAATAGAGAAAATGACAGAAATACAAATAGAGTCATACCTTAACCAAGCTTTAGTTAACGACCCTGATTTTCGAATTCGTGCATTTAGTATTCTGCACAAGCACAAGGATTATATATCTGTGTATGAATTCGAATATGAATATATGGAAACAAACATATGTTCAGCCCTCTCTTGCATTTCGATAAGACAATCAAAGCAATAATTTTGAATACATTACCGTATGTATATATAAAGAAAGTACAAGAAACTAACCCAATACTGGACGAATGTACAGTTTTAATGTTAAAACTACATAAATAAAAAAAAAAATATCGTTAAATAATTTTATAACACATAGCGTAGTACAGCCCATACCCAGTAACACCATAGGGTACAGGTGCGACTACATCGCTAATATGTACATACATGGAATGGTTAAATTTAGTAACAGCCATAAACAATATTAGAGATGCTTTTGACAAATCATATAAATGCATCAACAAAAAACGCGCTGATAAAAACTCAGACGCTAATTTTCCACATAAAGGTATTGATAACGCAATATAACGCGTTACAAACCTTGATACTTAAAAACAAAGACAAACTTACTGAAGAACATAAAGCCCAATGCTTAAAAGTTCTTAATTCATTCGGTAAAAGACTATATAATACTAGTGTTAGACATAGCATTATAATAGAAGTCCCAACAGATATAACCAAAATAGCGGAATTCGATAGGAATCAGCTAATAGACCTAGACGAGTCACAACCGCAAGAGGATCTAGAGATCGAAAGCGATATAGAATCAATAGATGAAATAAAGTATAATAAACCACAACTAGCTATAATAAACATGGCCAATACAGTAGAAGCTCAGAGAGCATACCTTAAACAGGTATCTGCCACAATACCTGAATTCGATGGTAAGAAACTCCATCAAAACAGGTTTGTGACAGCATTAAAGTTAACAGATCTGACTAAAGGAGACCAGGAAGCGTTAGCCGTAGAGGTCATCAAGACCAAAATTATTGGCCCACTGACGTATAAAGTTGAACATGCGACGTCCATACAAGCAATAATTAACATATTGCAAGCAAACGTAAAAGGTGAATCACCAGACGTCATTAAAGCAAAGTTAATGAATGCCCAACAGAAAGGCAAGACCGCATCCCAATACGCGACGGAAATAGACAATATGCGTAAGCAGTTAGAAGCAGCTTACATAGACGGAGGATTAGACGCCGACAATGCCGACAAATTCGCGCCAAAAGAGTCGATATCGGCAATGATCAAAAATTGTGCCAATGAGTCACTAAAAATGATCTTAACAGCAGGTACATTAAATACATTCAATGATGCAATGGAAAAATATATACATTGCAGTACAGAAATGACCGGCAATTCTAATACAGTTTTATTTTATAATGGAAACAACAGACGAGGTAATTATAATGCAAACTATCGAGGTAGAGGCAGAAATAATTACAACCAGAACTATAACCAAAGCTATAACAATAATAACAGAGGTCGCGGAAGCTATCGCGACCGCGGTAATAACAGAGGTGGAGGTAACCGAAGGGGTAACCAAAACCAATATAACAATCAAACCCAAAATGTCAATAATAACTCCTCTAACGTGCGTGTCACTCAAGGTAGTTCGGAAAACTACCAGGCACCTTTAGGTACACAAAATTAAAACAAAAAGTACACACGGTAAACCTAAGTCTTAATATGTTTGTAGTATTCAAAAACTCCACCACAAATAATAACCTCACATTTCTACTAGACATAGGAGCAGATATTTCATTACTAAAAGAGAATTCATATGTTTTTGAAAACATCGAACACAATAGAACAATAGATATACAAGGCATTGGACAAGGAGTAATTAAGTCCAATGGCTTAGTTCGAATAGAATTGCAGACAGACAAGTATATAATTCCCCACAATTTCCATTTAGTTTCAGAAAATTTCGCAATACCATGCGACGGAATTATAGGAGTTGACTTCATAAAAACATTTAATTGCAAATTAGATTGTGAACCAGCAAATGATTGGTTCATAATAAGACCAAACAATTTAAAATATTCAATAAACGTTCCAATAAAGTTCAGTTCCGGTAATAATTTAATACTGTTACCAGCGAGATCCGAAGTTGTCCGAAAGTTAGACATTAACTCGACAGAAGCTAATGTTTTAATTCCAAATCAAGAAATAGTATCTGGTATTTATGTTGCGAATACAGTAGCAACATCCAATAATACGTTTGTCCGTTTACTGAATACAACAAGTACCGACCAATTATTATACATAAAAATATACAGCATGAACCGCTTTCGAATTACGAGATAATTCAACCAAGCAAAGGTTCTAGAACAGATGAAGTCATATCCAAATTAAAGAAAAACTTCCCTACACAATTCAAATCAGAGCTCACTGACATATGTTCTAAATATAGTGATATATTCGGACTTGAAACCGAATCAATCACAACTAATAATTTTTACAAACAAGAGTTAAGACTAAAGGATAAAGAACCGGTGTACTTAAGAAACTATAGAACACCATATAGCCACCACGAAGAGATAAAGAACCAGGTAAATAAGCTAATAAAAGATAAAATAGTTGAAGAGTCTGTATCTGAATACAATAGCCCACTTCTTTTAGTACCAAAGAAATCACTCCCAGGTTCCAATGCTAAAAATGGAGATTAGTAATAGACTATCGCCAGATTAATAAAAAACTTCTGTCCGATAAATTTCCCTACCTAGGATTGACGACATACTCGATCAATTAGGTAGAGCTAAATATTTTTCATGCCTTGACCTTATGTCAGGTTTCCACCAAATAGAGCTAAAAGAAAACTCAAGAAATATAACGTCATTCTCAACCAACAATGGCTCATATCGTTTCACGCGATTGCCATTTGGTTTAAAAATAGCACCTAATTCATTTCAGAGAATGATGACAATAGCATTCTCGGGCCTTGAACCATCACAAGCATTCCTTTATATGGACGATTTAATCGTCATTGGATGTTCAAAGCAACACATGATTAAAAATTTAATTAATGTATTTGAACTCTGTAGGAAGAATAATCTTAAACTACATCCAGAAAAATGATCATTCTTCATGCACGAAGTGACATTTCTTGGTCACAAGTGCACAGATAAAGGAATACTTCCAGATGACAAAAAATATGATGTCATCATGAATTATCCAGTACCACATGACGCGGACAGTGCTAGGCGATTCGTTGCATTTTGCAACTATTATCGACGTTTTATAAAAAACTTCGCCGACTATTCACGGCACATTAATTCTGCAGTGGCTGTTGTACATAGTAGACGTGTCTAATTTTGCTCTTCTTAAATCACTTAAATTCCGTATCTCTTACTGTAGTTTAATACGTTTAAAGGTACCAAATTTAACAATATTATTGTGTAGTGCGTATTTCTGGTGCTAGTGTCAAACTACGTGTGTTTGGTTTTATAAAAATTGCATTTTTTTGTAATTATATTTACAAACAGTGCGCGTCGCTAACAGCTGTGTTTTTTTTTCTATTTCGCTTATTCTCGTCTTTTCGTCACTCTCCTAACTTGTGCTCTCTCATTGCATGCGTATCTATATAGCTTGCGCTCTTTATCGCCCGCTCTTATAATAACTGTATTCTTATTGTCTCTCTCTTGCTCTGTTTGCATTGTGTTATTGCTGGTTGTGTTTCTACAGCACTCGAAACAAGGTTAGTTACAGTTCAATTGTAATCTCACTTATCAATTTCTCCAATTTCTCTTTTTGCTTTCTTATATTTCCTTACATCATGACTTCGTGCTGCATCAAAGTCTGTAAGGTAATGTCCGATCCTAAGGCAGATTTTATAAGCTGCTGGCTGTGTGACAATCTAGCGCATGTTAAATGTGCAGGTTTCACAGTGCGTGTAAAAGATTACATCGCCAATAAGACCGGCCTTAAATGGTGTTGCGAGGCTTGCCGTGAGACGGAGATTAATATGCAATCATTTGCAATGCATACGCGCAATAACTTCTTTCCGTTGAAAAAAAGCTTTGACCTTCTTCATAAGGATTTCCAGGCAATGGAATTTAAGTTTAATAATTTTCTCTGAGCCTCCTTCTAATAGCTTACCACCGGAGGTAATTATCACTCCGGTTTTGAATAATGATAATATGACTGTAACAATACCTTCTGAAGCTACTTCAAACCCGCGTAGCTCTAAACCAAATAGACCCAAAAAAGATAGGCCTTCAAATGATATGCCTCTTGTGTCATCTGAGGTCAATCATCTTCGTGTTCAATTCTCCTAAGCTTCCCGCGCCTCCAAATGTTCTTCCTAGCGTAGTGGAGACTGCTAAACCTCTGAAGTCTATACCTAATAGACGCCAAATTTTTATTTCTCGCCTGGCATCTGACACTTCAACTGAAGATGTTAAGGCGTATATTTTAAAGAAGCTTAATAATAATTGTCCCAACATGTCCGTTGAGAAATTTAAATTTAAGCATCACAGAGAAATTTCCTCCTTTAAAATATCTGTCCCCACAAGTGTATTTAGTACTATTTGTACTAATGCTTTTTGGCTGGATGATATGGTTGTAAAGGAGTACAGTCCGCAAAAGAGACATAAGTCTTCTGTTCCCCCTTCTCTTCCTACTAATGTTCCGTCAAAAAACTAATAAATTCTTCAAATCTGTTAGCTTATCAGAATGTTAGAGGCCTTAAGTCAAAACTTTCTAACCTTTATGTAGATAGTTTTTCTTTCGAACATAACATTTTGGCATTTACTGAGACCTGGCTTAAACCTGACATTCTTGATGCATCTATACTTTCACCTCTTTATGTTACTTATAGATGTGATAGAATGGATAGAAAAGGTGGAGGCGTCCTTATTGCGATAAAATCTAATCTCATATCGCAATTAGTAAATAACTCCCACTCTAATATAGAAATTGTATGTGTGAAAGTGCGAATTCATAACATTAACTTATATATTTCCTGTTCATATATTCCTCCCCAGTCTGATTTATCTGTATACCTAGCTCACTTAACGGTAATTCAATCTTTGTCCAGCATGCTTTTGGATAAAGATTGTTTGGTAGTTGTTGGTGACTTTAACTTGCCCGATGTTATTTGGTCGGATAACAACGACTTAATGACTTCTAACGAGTTTCTGTTGGGACTTCTTGAACTCAATCTATCTCAGGTCAACTTAATTCGGAATAGCAGGAACCGAATACTTGATCTTGTCTTTGTATCAGATCAGGTATGCGATACTGTTGTAAGAATTGATCCTTTAGTTTCACCTGAAGTTGCGTTCCACCCCACTTTAGAGCTCGCTATTTTGCTGTCACCATCCGGGCAGCAAAATAAAACACTTCCAACCACTAAACACTACTGCTTTAGTAAAGTAAACTTTAGTGATCTTACTATTTTATTTAATAACTACGATTGGTCGGAATTGTACTCTTCTAATAATTTAGAAGGTGCGATAGACATTTTTTATAAAGCTATTAACTCTATTTTTGAAATACATGTTCCTAGGGTGTATCATTCTAAGTCTACAAAACTTCCTTGGTTCTCTAGGGAACTTTGTAGACTTAAAAATTTGAAATCTAAACTTTACAAAAAGTTTAAATTATCTGGAAGGCTTACTGATTTTTCAAGGTATGTTAGTGCTAAGTCTGGCTTTGATACTTTGAACCACCGTTGCTAAAGTGCATACTTAACTCGCTGTAGATTACAATTTGCTAAAAATCCTAAGCAGTTTTACAACTTCGTAAATCTAAAACGGCGAACTGCTACATATCCTTCTTCCTTAACTCTTAACGAGAAAACAGCTAGTACCGATCAATATATTTCGGACTTATTTGCAGATTTTTGCAGGATACTTATTCGTCTAAGATTTACGATTCTAAGCGTCCTTATCCTTATACAATCTATCCATCTAACTCTGTTTTCGGTCCGCAGATTACGGAAAGTTCGTTAGGTTGTGAGCTGAGTCTGGTCAAGCCATCTTTTTCTCCTGGGCCAGATGGGGTGCCTGGCTGTGTTCTCAGATACTGTGCAAATTCGCTCTGTAAGCCAATTCTTAAACTTTTTTGTTTGTCCGTTTCGACCGGATTATTTCCTAAGTTATGGAAAGAATCTTATGTTATTCCCTTACACAAAAAAGGCTCTAAATCTGACGTCATGAACTATAGAGCTATTTCTAAGTTGTCTGCTATTCCTAAATTATTCGAGAAAATCATTACTTCTCAACTGCAACACTTATGTAGCTCAATCATCTCACCAACCCAGCATGGCTTTGTGAGATCCAAATCTACTACAACAAACTTATTGGAACTCTCCTCTATTGTCATTAGTGGGTTTCATAGTACGATGCAAACGGATGTTATCTACACTGACTTCAGTAAAGCATTTGATTCTGTAAACCATACTCTCCTAATGCACAAGTTATCGCTTCTTGGTTTTCCTCATACTCTTATGAACTGGATTTCCAATTATCTTACAAAATAGAACTCAAAGAGTTATGTTCAATTCTGCCCTTTCTAAGCAGATCTTTGTTTATTCAGGAGTGCCCCAAGGTAGCCACCTCGGACCATTGCTTTTCAATTTATTTATTAATGACCTTCCGTCTATTATTAAGAATAGTGCTGTTTTGATGTATGCAGATGACGTTAAATTATGCCTCTCTTATAAGGATCCTATTTCTGCTTCTGTGTTGCAAGCTGATCTAAATATTTTCAATTCATGGTGTAAAACCAATCTAATTGCCCTTAATTGCTCAAAGTGCAAAGCCATGACTTTTTGCAGAACACAACCTGTGCATGTTCAATATTTGTTAGACGGCCATCTTCTTGAGAATATATCTCAAATTAATGACCTAGGCATCTTACTTGATCGTAAACTCTCATTCAACGATCACATTGAGTTCATGGTAAATAAAGCCATGAAGGTCTTAGGTTTCATTAAGCGTTGGTCTAAGGAATTCAATGACCCTTATACGACTAAACAGCTTTATGTCTCTCTGGTACGTCCCATTCTCGAGTATGGGTCCTGTTTGTGGTCACCACAGTATCAGACTTACAAAGACAAAATCGAATCGGTGCAAAAAAAGTTTCTAATTTTCGCACTAAGAAACTTAAACTGGTCACCACAACTTAACCTTCCGCCATATCCTAGTAGATTACTATTAATTAATCTTCCTTCCCTTTCACACCGTCGCACTATGCTGGGTGTTACTTTCATTCTAAAACTTATCAATGGTGATATTAACTCTCCTTTCTTGCTTAACAAATTAAACTTTTCAATTCCTATCAGATCTACCCGTTTCTTTTCCTTATTAACAATTAGCACTTGCCCTACTAATTACCTTATGCATGAACCTTTTAGAGTACTATGTTCTGAGTTTAACAGACTTTACGGGGTTATTAGATTAGAGTCTTCTATTTCTACCAATAAAGCCTTAATCTTAGAACATTTACGCACACACTAATCAATTGATCTCTGGTGGTGATCATTGATTTGATTGGGTTTTCCTGGGTTTCCCCAATCCTAGCAACGAATGTTGAATCAATTTACATTTACTCACCCCAGAACTATTTATTTATTATTTTTTTTTTTATCCTTCAATTTAATTCTAATTTTATATTTTTAAATATTTAATATATATAATTTAATTATTTTTAAATTTAATTTTAATTTTACATTTAATGTTAAATTTCTGTCGACTGTGTATAGTTGACATTAAATAAATAAATAAATAAATAAATAAAGTAACATATCAAGATTATGTAAAAAGAATGTCCCATTCATATGGACAGACGAATGCCAAAAAGCATTCCTGTATTTAAAAAAGAAACTTATGGAACCAACCTGCTGCAATACCCCGATTTTAGCAAAGAATTTTGCATAATCACTGATGCAAGTAACCAAGCATGTGGAGCAGTCTTAACTCAAGACTATAACGGACTCCAACTTCCCATTGCCTACGCATCGAGAGCTTTCACAAAAGGCGAAAGCAATAAGAGTACTACAGAACAAGAATTAGCAGCAATCCATTGGGCAATATTACATTTTCGACCATATATTTATGGTAAACATTTTACAATTAAAACAGATCACAAACCCTTAACATATTTATTTTCTATGGTAAATCCAAGTTCTAAATTAACACGCATGCGGCTAGAATTAGAAGAATACGACTTTACTGTCTAGTACCTAAAGGGTAAAGATAATTTCGTGGCAGACGCCCTATCAAGGATAACAATATCCGAATTAAAGGACATACAAAATAAAATCCTGAAAGTCACTACCAGGTACCAAAGTAGACAAAATATCTGCGCAGATAATGAAAAAGTAGAGCTGCTAAGGCAATCTACAGAAAAAGCTTCTCAGCCCAACGTATACCAAGTCATAAATAATGACGAAGTACGTAAAGTAGTGATCTTGCATATAAAAGACATGCTATGTTTCTTTAAACATGGTAAGAAAATTATTGCAAGAATAGATATTGGTGATTTATGTACAAATGGAAATATTGACTTAGGACAATTATTTCCAAGGCTTGAAAAAGAAGCCGGTACACTAAAAATAAACCATTTGAAAACGGCACCGTGGGAAGACATCTTTGAAAAAATTTCAATAGATGACTTTAAAAATATGGGCAATAAATTATTAAACACATTAAGAGTAGCGCTACTCAACCCGGTGACCACTTTAACAAATGTTAAAGAGAAAGAAGCAATATTGTCTACATACCATGATGATCCTATACAAGGAGGTCATACAGGCATTACAAAAACCTTGGCCAAGGTAAAAAGAAACTATTACTGGAAAGGTATGACTCGTGATATAACACAGCATATCCAGAAATGTGAAAAATGCCAAAAAGCTAAAATAAATAAACATATTAAAACACCATTAACTATTACCGAGACGCCTTTAACAGCCTTTGACAGGGTTATAGTAGACACTATAGGTCCACTACCCAAGTCAGAAAATGGAAACGAATACGCAGTCACATTAATTTGTGACATGTCTAAATATTTAGTAGCTATTCCAATTCCAAATAAAAACGCTAATACAGTAGCGAAAGCTATATTTGAGAATTTTATTGTGAAGTACGGTCCAATGAAGACGTTCATTACGGACATGGGAACAGAATACAAAAATTCAATAATAAACGACCTGTGCAGATATCTAAAAATAACTAACATAACATCAACTGCACACCACCACCAGACAGTTGGAACAATTGAAAGAAGTCATAGAACTTTTAACGAATACATACGATCTTACATATCAGTTGATAAAACTGATTGGGACGTATGGCTCCAATATTTCGTCTTTTGTTTCAACACGACCCCCTCAATGGCACATAATTATTGTCCATATGAGTTAGTTTTTGGTAAAACAAACAATTTACCAAAACATTTCAATAGTAAAGAGTATATAAATCCTTTATATAATATAGACGATTACGCTAAGGAAAGTAAATATAGGTTAGAAGTAGCCTATAAAAGAGCAAGAACGACGATCCTATAGAAGGAGGCCATTCTGGTATGGCGCGAACCCAGTTAAAAATCAAAAGATTTTATTATTGGCCCCAAATGACAAAGACGATAGCTAAGTAAGTAAAGACTTGTTTGAAATGCCAACAAGCCAAAACAACAACACATACCAAAACACCATTAACAGTAACACCTACGCCAGCAACAGCATTTGATATAGTAATAATAGATACAATTGGACCAATTCCACGATCGGAAGAATGCAATGAGTATGTTATTACAATCAAATGCGATTTGAATAAATTTTTGGTCACCATACCAGTACCAAATAAAAATTCAAACACAATTGCTAAGGCGATATTTCAAGATTTTATATTAAAGTACAGTCCGATGAAGACGTTCATCACAGACCAAGGTACCGAATATAAAAATCAACTGATAAATAATCTGTGCAAATACATGAATGTTAAAAACATAACATCAACAGCACATCATCACCAGACCTTAGGGACTATAGAGCGCAGTCACCGAACTTTCAATGAATATGTACGTTCATACATATCGGTCGACAAAACCGACTGGGATACTTGGATTCAATATTTTACATATTGTTTCAACACTACACCATCGATAGCGCATAATTATTGTCCATTCGAACTAGTATTTGGAAGATTGCCAAAACAGTTCATATATTTTAACAAGTTAGAAAAAATTGAATCATTTTATAATTTTCTAATTATATCATTTATAATTTTATCATTTTAGCCATTTTTGACCAATTTTGCATACTAACCCCTTGCAAAAATGTTAAAATTTGAAAATTTTAATATCGGAATTTTTGTGCCCAATCGATTTCTGGCATCAAAATGAGTATAAACCACTTTACCGCTGTTGATATAGATCCAAATTTTAGAAAATATGGCCACAGTATTGAAAATTGGTAAAAAAAACAGCTTTTTGAATAAAATATGATATCTTCCTCATCTTTGAGGAAACATAACTTTTCCACATCTTCGCCCACTTTCCATGTTTATGCGTTCCTGGAAACGGCTTAAATTATACTTTAAATCGGTATCAAATGTTTATTAAAAATAAAAATGGCAAGGAAAGTGAAAAATTTAAATTAATATGTTTTTTGGTAAAAAAAATTAGACTTTTCCAACTTTGAGACGCCATAACTTAGCTAAAAATCAACCGATTTTAAAAATTTTTACATTTGTGTAAATGGTTTTGATCACATTTTAATCTACGTCCAAAAAATTTAAATACTGTCAGTTTTAATTTTTGATCCATTTTTTGGCATTTTAACACATTACCCCCTTGCAAAAATGTCGAAAAGTGAAAATTTTAAAATCGGAATTTTTGTGGCCAATCGATTTCTGATATCAAAATGAGTATAAAAGCATTAGCGCACTTGATTTGGAACCATATTTTAGAATATATGGCCACTTTATTGAAAAATGGTCAAAATCATCAATTTTAACCTAAAAAAATATGTTCCTCGTCATTAAGGAACCATAACTTTTCCACAACTTAGCCGATTTTCAACATTTTAAAATGAGTATAAAAACATTAGCGCACTTGATTTGGAACCATATTTTAGAAAATATGGCTACTGTATTGAAAAATGGTCAAAATCATCATTATTAACCTAATAAAATATGTTCCTCGTCATTAAGGAACCATAACTTTTCCACAACTTAGCCGATTTTCAATATTTACGCCTTTCTGTATAGCTAAAAGTCAACTGATTTTCAAAATTTTTTGCATTTTTGTCAATGGTATTAATCATAATTTGAATGTACGTCAAAAAAATCAACATTCAGTCAGTTTTAATATTTGAAAAATTTTTTTTTGCCATTTTTCCATATTAGGCTTACTGATTTTTCAAAGTATGTTAGCGCTAAGTCTGGCTTTAATACTTTGAACCACCGTTGCTATAGTGCATTTTTAACTCGCTGTAGATTACAATTTGCAAAAGACCCTAATCAGTTTTACAACTTCTTAAATCTAAAACGGCGAACTGCTACATATCCTTCTTCCTTAACTCTAAACGAGAAAACAGCTAGTACCGATCAATATATTTCGGATTTATTTGCATACAATTCCCAGGATACTTATTCGTCTAAGATCTACGATTCTAAGTGTCCTTATCCTTATAGAATTTATTCATCTAACTCTGTTTTCGGTCCGCAAATTACGGAAAGTTCGTTAGGTTGTGAGCTGAGCGAAACAGGTCATAAGTTAGATAGTTAGAAGTTAGTTAGTTATGTGCATATATCGTGGGTACAAAGTACCAATAAGTAAACTGCAACACTTTGTTGCACTATATAAATAAACTCAAGTGGACGTGAAATACGATCACCCACTTAGGTCTCAAGCGAAGACAGCATTCACGCTAAGTCAGCATTCCCACGCTGACCGCGTGCATATATATGCACATAAGACTCTCTCTCTCTCAAATATAGTATATAAGATATATGCTTTTGGCGCCTCTGCCGCTATCAACGGCAGATTGGTAGCGAATAATTATTTTATAAGCAAAGACACATTATCACTTAACATCTCAAGCCTATCAGTCGCATTGTCAACCCGTGTCTAGACGCCTACATACAGTTGTACAATGCACAAATAAACAAGATACAAAACACAAACTTCATACCGTGCATTTCTTATTTAGTATTATTAACACCGCTAAAAAATCTTAGTGGTTCAACAATGATAATAGACTAACCACATCATACTGTAAACCATACTCTCCTAATGCACAAGTTGTCGCTTCTTGGTTTTTAACTTTTTGCAGAACACAAACTGTGCATGTTCAATACTTGTTAGACGGCCATCTTCTTGATAATATATCTCAAATCAATGACCTAGGCATCTTAATTGATCGTAAACTCTCCTTCAATGATCACATTGAGTTCATAAAAAAAGCCATGAGGGTCATAGGTTTCATTAAGCGTCGGTCTAAGGAATTCAATGACCCTTATACGACCATCTTCAAGTATGGGTCATGTTTGTGGTCGCTACAGTATCAGACTAACAAAGTCAAAATCGAGTCGAGTTAACCTATCACCATATCCTTGTAGATTACTATTATTTAATCTTACTTCTCTTTCTCACCGTCGCACTATGCTGAGTGTAACTTTCATTGTTAAACTTATCAATGGTGGTTTGTGAAGCAAGAGTCTTCTATATTCACTAATAAAGCCTTAATCTTAGAACATTTACTCACACATTAATCACATAACCTCTGGTGGTGGTCATTGAGTTGATTGGGTTTTTCTGGGTTTCCCCAATCCTTGCAACAAATGTTAAATAAATTTATAATTTACTGACCCCATAATTAATTATTTAATTAATTATTTATATTTTTTATTTTTTAATTCTTTTTATTTAATTCTTAGTTTCTATTTTTAAAAATATTTATATTTAATTTCATGATTTTTAATTTTAATGATACTTTTTACGAGCAATGACAAATTGGTTTCCATCGGGACCTAAACATGTACACAGTTGAGGAGAAGATACAAAGGCACAGCAGTCGATACAAAAATCGACTTGTGGAGCACCGCAGTGCGCTAGCTAGAGCGCTTCTACCGGCCAGGTCTTTAAGAAGGCTTTAAAGATCAGGGTTCACCAAGACCATCCAGCAGTAGCCATGCTTGCTAATTTCACGCGACACTAATAATCCTTGGGTGTGACACCTAAGGTGGGGTTTTAACTACAAAATACCTCTAACTGTGTTGTTATGATACAAATATAAAAGGTTTATTACATGTTTTGAAAAATATGGCAAGAAAAGTGAAAAATTGAAACAAACTTGATTTTTGGTTAAAAAATTTGAGCCTTTTGCAACTTTGAGAAGCCAAAACTTAGCTAAAATCAAGCGATTTTCAATATTTATGCCTTTCTGGATACGGCTTTGATTATACTTTAAATCGGTATCAAATGATAATTATAAACAAATATGGCAAGGAAAGTGAAAATTTAAATAATTCTGTATTTTTGTTAAAAAAAATTTAGAGTTTTGTAACTTTGAGACGCAATACTGTCAGTTTTAATTTTTTACCCATTTTTGACCTTGCAAAAATGTCAAGAAGTGAAAATTTAAAACAAGGAATTTTTTGAATACGGCTTTGATTATAAATCGGTTTAGTACATGTGTGGCAACCTTTCACGGCGAGCGTTGCTGAGAGCGGAGAGCATTCTGGCTCTCATTGAGTCAGTTATATATATACCCTTGTATAGTGCGGCTCGCACCTAAGAAAAATAAATAATTGTTTGTTAATCTGAGTAATGGCGTACTGTTGGTTTGTATTTATTGGGTTGTTTACAGGTAATTACATTGGTGACGAGAAGAAAAAAAAAGACCGATAAAGAATTAAATTCATGTCGGCTGTATGCGTGTAATTTTGGTACATACATACAGGCAAAAAAAAAAAAAACGTGTGGCCACTTAAATGTAGCCACTGACCAAATAACATCAAATAACATCATCACAACATCAATGACAAGAGTGGGAGTAGCATGGCGATATGCGATCTCTATCATGTTTTCTCGCTCATTAGTTGTGGTTGTCTACGCTTCTAAAAGGCGTACATCCTTGCGCAATTGATGCTCTCTCAGCAGCAGCCCAAGTAAGAATGAAACGAAGAATTCGGCTGCCTTCGGCTCTGCTGAGACACTTCGTAACGACGCTCAGCCTCTGCTGGGACCGCTCGCGTACGACGCTGAGCCTCTGCTGGGACCGCTCGCAAGAAATTTTTGTGAACAAAACGTGTATATGAAGTGGGGTATCTATATGTTATTTGGTCAGTGATGTAGCCTAAAGCGGCCCATCCACAGGCGAGCATGTTGGCCGAGCATGTTGTGCTCGACGAAATTTTCCTCGTTAGTGGAGCCGCTCGCACAAGATAGAAATGATTCTATCTTGCCTGTGTTCGCGACAACATGCTCGACAATGGATGGCGATGCTCGCACGAACATCACTTCAACCAAACATTTGAAGTGAAAACACGTGCTAGCGAGCGCTGCTAAAAATGTCTAAACAATGTATGCAAGAGTTTATGTATATATTATATATATTATTTATATATTATTTATATACTAATATATTTTTGAAGCAAAAATTAATTGAAAAATAGTGCAATTACAGTGGCGCCGTCGTCTTCCGGTGCCATGTTGACGCTTCAAAATTTTCCAGCAAATGATGTTCGCGAGCATGTTCGCACTAGTTGGTGGACAAGAAAATTTTTTCTCGACAACATGCTCGGCCAACATGCTCGCCTGTGGATGGGCCGCTTAATTGTGGCCGTTTCAATACAGCCTAAGAAATACTAGAACAATATGAGTGTGGCCACTTAAATGTAGCCTAGCTGTGGCCGTTTCAATACAGCCTAAGAAATACTAAAACGAAATGAGTGTGGCCACTTAAATGTAGCCTAGTTGTGGCCGTTTCGAAACAGCCTAAGAAATATATAAAAAAAAAATAATAATAAAAGTGTGGCCACTTAAATGTAGCCTAATTGTGGCCGTTTCAATACAGCCTAAGAAATACTAAATAAGAGAAGAGAGATAACGCGTTATTACGGCCTTTGTAATAGCTGGTCACTCTAAAGATGCCTGATCAAAGTAGCGTGGTCACAAAGCTAACCTCAAGAAATTTGGTAAATCAAATAGACAGAAAATCGAAGTAATGGCGGAACTTAAGCCATTTCTATGCAATAGCGTAGACAAATAACTATGGCGCTCCGAATGGGAGGTCTGGCGCGCATTTAACATATATGCGGACAGTGAACAGATCAGCACGACTCTTAAAAAGTGCAACAAGCTTCTCACTGGGTCCCTTATATTTCGGAGGAGTCCAATGATGTCTTCACACCTCTGGTGGAAAAATTAAATGAATATTTTTCGCCGATGCGCAATTCGGTATTTGAGAGACATTTGTACCGTAGCATGACTCCGCGGGATGGTGAACGTTTCACCGAGTTTCTTATGCGACTGCGTCAGCAGGTGAGGAAGTGTAATTTTGGTACCGCGAAAACCGAAATAGAAGAGATCTGTCTCAAGGATAAATTAATTCATTCCTGGGCATCAGCGGAGCTGAAGAAAAAGTTGCTGTCAACGGAACTGTCCTTGGATGGAGTCATATCTGCTTGTCTAATTGAGGAACATGTGAGCAAGCATCGTATGGATGTTCAGGCTCTATGGTCAATAGATTGCATCGCGCTCGACTAATTGGAACAACACCAAAATATAGTGTGTCAGATATGGCCGAGATGATCATGATTCAAATAGTTTGCTTTGTCCAGCGAAAAATACGAAATGTAAGAGATGTGGTAAAGTCGGGCACTACGCTAAGAGATGTCGGACTACTGTGAAGAGATCAGGCGGGAATTATCAAGGAGATGCGAAGCGGCGCTATGTAGCTGAAACACCGGTCCGAGCAGTGTGTGACGGACATCCAGTTCACAATTCCTGTTTCCGAAATGCGAATGATTGTGACATGGGTGAAGACATTTCTTGCCGAGATGATGGTTTACCAATTGTCATGGTCATCGATTCTGGATCCAGGTATAACTTGTTAAGTCAAGATGATTCGAGTTATCTACAAGAAAAAGGTGCAGCTATATTGAATCTACGAACTGAGTCGACAAATGTCAATCAATTTCGAGCATATGCTGCTGATCAAGTGTTACAGGTTTCATGTGTGTTTGAAGCGCCGATTGCAGTTGGAGGGAACTCTGAGTCTATTGCTACCTATTATGTAATAATAAAAGGGTTGGAAATCGTTGCTTGGTCGGGAAACAGCCATAAAACTCAACGTGCTGAGACGGGGCATAGCTGTAAATAGAGTCGAAAAGTTGAAACCTTTTCCAAAGTGGAACACTGTATCTGTTCGTCTTTTGATTGCTCGGCATGTGAGGCCCGTGAAGCAACCAATGCGACGCATTCCAGCCGCCATCGAAGACAAAGTAAAACAAGAACTAGAGTCGGCTTTATCGCAAGATATAATAGAGCCAGTACATGGACCGAGTGAATGGATTTCTCCAATTGTGATCGCATTCAAAGGTGATGGGAATGTAAGGCTGTGTATTGATATGAGTCAAGCGAATAAAGCAATTCAACGGGAAAATTACCCATTGCCAACATTCGAGTCTTTTTAGCGAAGCTTAAGGACGCTAAGTATTTTTCGCGACTGGATTTGAAGAGTGCTTATCAACAACTCGAGTTGCATCCAAATAGTCGAGAGATTACTACATTTATAACACCACAAGGACTGTATAGATACAAGCGATTACTCTGCTGTGTTAATTCAGCACCAGAGATATTTCAAAAACTGCTGAAGGAACGATTAGCGAAATGCCCGAATGCGGTAAATTATATTGATTATGTAATTGTCTTTGGGAGTTGAGTAAAGGAACACGACAATATGGTGGAGATGGTGTAAACTATCTTCAAGGAAAACAATATATTTCTTAACGAAGAACTTCGGAGCTTTTTATGCTTGGTCACGTACGTGGGAAGGTTTTTGCCAGACTTGGACACAACAGAACCGTTGAGAAAGTTACTCAGAGCCGATTAGAAATTTCTGTGGAACCAATTAGAACAGCAAGCATTCGACAAAATAAAAATTGGAGTTTCACGAGTTCCGGAGTTGGAATATTGTAACATTAAGTTAGAAACTCGTGTAATAGCTGATGTCAGTCAAGTAGCGCTGGGAGCAGTCTAAATACAGTTTGATGTAGAAAATAAGCTGTTTATCATATCGTTTGCAAGTAAGAGCCTTTCTGATGTTGAGAAACGTTATTCGCAAACGGGGAAGGAAAGTTTAGCATTGGTATGGAGCATGGAAAAATTTCATTACTATGTTGCTGGTCTGGAATTCGAGTTGGTAATTGACCATAAACCATTGAAAACGATTTTTAAACCAGCGTCTAAGCCGCCAGCTAGAATTGAGAGGTGGTTATTACGTCTTCAGGCAAATCGATTCCATGTGATATATATATCACGATATCATGCTTATTTGACACCTCAAGTACTAAATCATTTGATTGGGGTGGGGAGGAAAACGTATTCCATATGATTTTTATCACTGCTCCTACATCTTTAAATATATCCGATATTTCCGAAATGAGTACAAGAGACGAGGAAGTACTCGATGCCATAACATGCCATAACAACTAGCCCATATTATCCGTTTCGCCTGGAGCTGTCAAGTATTGGTAGTATTCTATTAAGAGGAAGCCGTTTGATCATTAAATAATGAGCACTTGATAGTTCTCATCGATTACTATTCTAGATACATAGAAGTAAAATTTGTAAAGTCAATATCTTCGAAGGTGCTTAATGAAGAGATGTCCGAAATTTTTAGTAGACTGGGGTATCCAAAAAAGTTAAGAACAGACAATGGCAGGCAATATGTGAGTGTAGAGTTTTAAAAATATTGTGACACGAATGGAATTGACCTCATTACAACCCCTCCATACTGGCCTCAAGCTAATGACGAGGTAGAAAATATGAATGGGTCATTAGTAAAGCGGTTGAAAATAGCATATGCAAATGATAAAAACTATAAACAGGAGATTCAAAAATTTATATTGATGTACAATGTTACTCCGCACGGGACTACGGGCTCGCCACCAACCGAGCTTATGTTCAATCGTTTAATTAGAGACAAGATTCCGGGAGTTCAGGATATACTACGAGAAGTGGGAGATTCTGAAGAGAGATACAGGGATTTTATTAATAAGGAAAAAGAAAAGGAGGTGGCAGACAAAACTAGAAGAGCCACAAAATCTAAATTACAACTTGGAGATAAAGTGGTTCTAAAAAACGTGGTTTTCCTAATAAGTTAACTCCTAATTTTGATACAACAGTCTATGAGGTAGTTCAGACAGACGGAAGCATAGTGAAGATATTAGGAGGAGGTAGAACATATTTGAGAAATATAAGTCTGAGTAATCGCGTGCTGTTTGTTTCTATTTATTGGGTTGTTAACAGGTCATTACAAGATGTTTTGAAAATGATGGCAAGGAAAGAGAAAAATTGAAACAAACTTGATTTTTGCTTAAAAATATTGAGACTTTTGATACTTTGAGAAGCCAAAACTTATCTAAAAATGAACCGATTTTCAAAATTTTTGCATTTCTGTCAACTGTATTGATCACATTTTGAATCTACGTCAAAAAAATCAACTGTAAGTTTTAATTGTTGATACAATTTTTTGCCGGAATTTTTGGTGCCCAATCGACTTCTGGCATTAAAATTAGTTTAAAAAACTTTACCGCAAATAATTTTGACCTATATATTAGAAAATCTGGCCACATTTCTGATAAATGGTCAAGATTATCATTATTAACAAAAAAAAAAATATCTTCCTCATCATTAACGAACCATAACTTTTCCACAATTTAGCCGATTTCAATATTTATGCCTTTCTGGATACGGCTCAGAGCCGAACTTTAACTCGGTATATAAGGTTTATTAAATGTTTTGAAAAATATGGCAAGGAAAGTGAATTATTGGAAAAACGTGTTTTTTGGTTAAAAAATTGAGACTTTTGCTTTTTGGAGAAGCCATAACTTAGCTAAAAATCAACCGATTTTCACAATTTTTGCATTTCTGTCAATGGTATTGATCATATTTTGAAGGTACACCAAAAAATTGTTTATACTGTCAATTTGAAATACTGATCCGTTTTTGACCATTTATGTAAAATAACCCCTTGCAAAAATGTCAAAAAATTGAAAATTTTAAAATCGGAATTTGGCCACAGTGTTGATAAATGATGAAAAACAGCTCTTTAAGCAAAAAATGATATCTTCCTCACCTTTGAGGAACAAAAACTTTTCCACATCTTCGCGGATTTCCATATTTCAGCATTTCTGATTACGGTTTTGATTATACTTTGAATCGGTATCAAATGTTTATTATAAATATATAAGAAAGTTAAAAATTTAAATATATCTGATTTTTTGTTAAAAAAAAATTATTTTTGATTCAAGCAGTCGAAGCGTCAACATCAAATAAGTTTTTTTATATTTTCTTTTTTACAAATCCGAGATATTTATTGAATTTCATCAATTCAGCTAAGTTTTCGATTCACAAGAATACGTGCGCGCTTGGTTTATCTTTATTTGTCAACTACGTTTACAATTATTGTTATATCGTCGCGTTATCTGTACGCGATTCTATTTTCGTCTCTGCCAGCGGTGACACCTGTATTAAAGCAACTCGTGGACTCCGCCGCTACCTAGTGGTAGGCAGGCGAGGCTGGAGGAGATGAAGAAAGTCGCTGGAGTGGACCCTGCTACATTCCGCTCTCAAATTTCACATTCAGTGGGTACAATTGGTGTCCCATCAACTTCAACTAGGTGCGGAAATGTACCTTATGCATCAGTAACTACAAGTAGTACTACAAGCGTTACTAGCACTATCTCCACGTCCCATGCATCAGCATCAACCTACACCATAGCATCTTCAGCCGGGCCACGTATTAGCCCAGCTCTTTCATCCACTTTACAAAATGCATTATCTGCGGCGACGCCATCAGCTGCTAAGGTGACTAGCAAAGGAAAGTGTTCTTTCCAAACACAACTTATTGCTGTAGGTAACAAGCGTAAGGGAAATGCTAAGTCCACTCAACCAAGCCGCAAAGCAAAACTGCAGGCGATTGACTTAATCAATGAATCAACGGCAAACTCACGATCTACTGTACTGGGAAACAACCGCTTTACATCGTTGGCTGATGAAGCGCATAATGCTATGCAGATAGAGTTACCAGTGACTGATTGTGACGCAGGGGATGACATTTCCAGAGAAAACGAGCCTAGACCAGGAGCAAATGGACTACCTAAGCCACCTGCAATTTGCGTACCAAATGTCTTCAATCCTAAAACTTTCGAGCAAGCACTTAATGCGTGTATCGGTAATACCAACTACAGTATTCGCATTTCAAAATTTGGAGTTTCGCGCATATATACGAAAGACTCTAGCGCTTTCCGATCTGTTGTGAGGAAATTAACTGAAATGAACTGCCAATTTTGGCACCACCAGCTTAAGGAAGATAAGCCATTTAGAGTAGTTGTAAAGGGCATGCTCGCCAATGTACCAAAGGAACAAATCTCTCAGGCCTTCGCGGACGAAGGCTTTGAAACAGTGAACATTTATTGCCCAAGAAAACCTGACTGGCGTAACATCGAAATCAACGCAGAGGATGATGAAGATACTTTGGCAGGTATCGAGTCACTGTAGAACGAGCACCACGCAGAAATAAGATTCTGCAATGTACGCGGTGCCACATATTTGGACATTCCAAAAATTGTTGCGTGCAGAATCCCTCACAACACTGACTCTCCACTTTGCACAAGTGAGAGCTTTCTGTGCATAAATTGCGGTGGCGATCACGCCTCCTCTGACAGAGAATGCCCAGTTAGAAAACAGAAAGCAGTAAAGCTCCGGGAAAGGACACGTTTAACTGAAATGGCTAGCAGAAATAACACAACTCCTCGCGGATTCATCCCAGCTGAAACTGTTAGGTGCAATATGTCATACGCAGATATTGTGCGGCCCAAAGCAAGTGTAACACGGTCAAGTACTAACACTCTGCAAGCTAACGCCACAGCTCTGAATGACTCTGGCCTAAACATTAAATTTGTTGTTATAGAAAAGTCAATACGTGAGATCAATGGTAGAATGGATCAACTGTTTAAACTAATTCAGGAAACTGTTGAATCAAACAAGGCCTTTCGGGAACTAGTGCAAGTTCTGATCTCTAACATATCAAAATGATTCAATCAAACATTAAAATCGGGTTGTGGAAGGTTTATCCAAGAATTCTGAAGAACTCCGGATATTCCTCCGTGAACACAAAATCGACATCATGCTGGCGGAACGGTAACTCACATGCGTGAAGGACAACGGATCTTCATTCCAGGCTTCCACGCTTACCATGCCTTTCACCCAAGTGGTAATAGCAGAGGTGGAGCAACTGTTCTGGTGCGCTCTAACCTTAAGCACAGCCCTGAGCCAGCCATTGCAACTACCAATCGTCAACAAGCATTAGTGAGATTACAAACAGAAGAGGGTAGCGTTTTAATTGCGTCCCTGTATCTTCCTCCTAGAGAGCAATGGTCGAGAATAGAATTTGAGACAGTACTTTTGGTACACGTTTGGACACAAATTCATAGTGGGTGGAGATTTCAACGCGAAACATTCGTGGTGGGGCGATTCTCGGGCATGCTCCCGAGGTAAGCAGCTGCAAGAGGCCATTGCTCATGGGCAGTTCCAAATTTTAGCTACAGGAGAGCCAACATTTTACTCCGCCAACTCACGACTAACTCCTACAGCACTGGATTTCTGTATGACCAATGGGTATCAAATCTGTAGGTTTAAAGTAAAAGCCTCTCACGAACTTTCTTCGGACCACATCCCTCTTATTGCCGAACTGCACTCTCAGCCCGCTGCAAGTGCCGCCCCCCTACACCAAAATATAAGGCAACATTCGAACCAGACACAACTTCCTGACGCAATCGCAGCCCTATTACACACCAAACGCAGAGTAAGGAAGGAATACGCAAGAACAGGTGATCCCAGACTTCAACAGATTTACAGAAGACTAGCCAATAGACTGCACAAAGTACTGTACCGTAGAAAAGAGCAGCTATTTAATGATTTTCTGGAGAACCTGGGAACTGATAATACTACGAATTACTCTCTTTGGAAGATCACTAAGCGCTTTAAATCACAAGCAATGCCGAAAACAGCTTTACGAAACCCGGCAGGCGGCTGGTACAGAACGAGTTGTGACAAGGCGGAAGCGTTTGTAGACAACCTAGAGCAGAGATTCAAGCCTTTTGACTTTACCTATGAAAGACACTGCAGATTAGTGCAAACAGCGCTGGACTCTCCGTTCCAAATGGCATTGCCTGCTGAGCCGGTAACATTAGAAGAAATGAAACAACTTGTCTCAAAGCTACGCCCAAAAAGGCGCCTGGTGAAGACCTGCTCGATAACAGGACATTTAGGATACTCCCTGATGGTGCTCTGCAGTTTCTAGTGCGGATCTACAATAGCATTTTGCGTGTTGGCTACTTTCCCAAGGCATGGAAAAGAGCCGCGATAATTGTGATACCCAAACCAGGAAAACCGCTAACCGAAGTGGACTCTTACCGGCCCATAAGTCTCCTTTCATCACTTGGCAAAATGTTGGAGAGACTAATTTTAAATAGGATTCTTGCTTTAGACGAGGTACAGCAGACGCTCCCCTATTTTCAGTTTGGCTTTCGAAGGCAGCACGGCACCCCTGAACAACTGCATATGGTGGTTAACTTTATCCTAGAAGCCCTGGAACACAAGGAATACGCAGTTGCCGCTTTTCTTGATATCCAACAAGCCTTTGACAGAGTGTGGCATCCTGGCTTGCTCTATAAGGCTAAGAAGGTGTTGACCCCACAGCTATTTACACTTGTAAAGAGCTTCCTGGACGGGCGGTCGTTCAGCGTATCACTTTCTGAGAGTAAGTCGACCGTCAGAAGGATCGAAGCTGGTGTTCCGCAAGGCAGTGTTCTAGGTCCGACTCTCTACTCTATTTTTACTGCTGATATGCCCAATCAATATGCGATCTCGGAGTTACAACACAGAGACACTCTCATTGCTACATACGCTGATGACACCGCAGTGCTTACTAAAAACGGCAACAAATTTCATGCCACGAGTGCAATACAAGAGTACTTGGACTCGTTTCAAGAATGGGCGAAGAAATGGAATATTTGCGTCAATGCTAGCAAATGCGCCAATATAACCTTCACCAATAGAGTCCGCAGCGGCCCCGGTGTAACTCTAAATGGAAGCGTTATAAGTCACACGTCAGCTCATAAGTACTTGGGTGTCACTCTGGACAGAAGTTTAACTTTTGGCAAGCATATATCGGCATTACAACACGCTTACAGAAACAAAGTGTCCAAGATGTCCTGGCTTCTGTCTTCCAATAATAAGCTATCTCTGGCAAACAAAACTAAGATCTATAAGGCTATACTAGCTCCTAGCCTCTTTTACGCTATCCAAGTGTTTGGAATTGCAGCCAGTACACATATAAACAAATTACGGGTACTGCAAGCCAAAACACTTAGAAAAATTTCAAACGCTCCCTGGTATATACGAAACAGAGACATTGAGCGAGATCTGAATGTTCCACTGATTAGAGACAGGATTCAAAAGATAGCTAGCAAATACGCAGAGAGGCTAGAGTATCACGCCCTTGCCAGGCGACAACACAGCGCTGGATTAAGAGCCAAAAGAAGACTTAAACGGTTTCACCCTCAAGATCTCCCACAACTGATCTTGACGTAGTGAACTCCCAGAGCATCGATCGAATAGAAATTATCTTAGACACCAATTCCTAATCAAGATTATCTTAATTGTAAATATTGTGAATTTCCAACCATAGTTTATCTAGACATAGTTTTACTTTTAATTATTATTTTCTCATTAGCTTAAGTTGCCACAAAGGTAATAGAATACTATTCAGCTGTAATAAATATTTTTAATAAATACGATTAATAAGAAAAAAAAAAAAATTAGACTTTTGCAACTTTGAGACGCAATAACTTAGCTAAAAATCAACCGATTTTAAAAATTTTTGCATTTGTTTGAATGGTTTTGATTACATTTTAAATCTACGTCAAAAAATTACATTCTGTCAGTTTTAATTTTTGGCCCAATTTTTTCCATTTTTGTACATTAACTCCTAGCAAAAATGTCAAAAAAGTGAAATTTTTTAATCGGCATTTTTGCACGAAATCGATTTCTGGCATCAAAATGAGTATAAAAACTTTACCGCCCTTGATTTGGAACCATATTTAAGAAAATATGACCACAATTCTGATAAATGGTTAATATCATAATTTTGAACGAAAAATGATATCTTCCTCATCTTTGAGGAATTGTAACTTTTCCACAACTTAACCGATTTCCATATTTATGCCTTTTCTGGATACGGCTTTGATTATACTTTAAATCGGTATCAAATATTTATTATAAATAGACATTTGCAACTTTGAGGCGCCATAACTTAGCTAAAAATCAACCGATTTTCAAATTTTTGGCATTTGTGTCAATGGTTTTGATCACATTTCGAATCTACGTTAAAAAAATTACATTCTGTCAGTTTTACATATGTCACCTGCGTGACATATGTGGACAATGGCAGTGAACAAGAGGACTCCTCGCGTGTTGGTAGCAAAAAAGCTTTGCACAGTGTTGGAAGTAGTGGACTGTATGTTGGACAGAGGATGATCCGGAGCGCTTGAGGCAGCGAGAACGGTTGAAGTGGAGAGAGAGTCCCGACTCGGAGCTGAGACGTCGCGATGCAGAAGGGTATTGTGTCGCCGTGTACAGACATAGCAGCTATGCTGACTGGGACAGTCACGGACTTGGTGACTGCGGGCGAAACAATTACTACATAACCCACTTCGAGTTATGTATGTCGACCTCTGTTGGACCGACATCTGCAGGAACTTGGTGCAGACACGCACGGGGTGATTCTCTTTGTAGCAGAGATCACATTTTGGAGCCGCTAACCTGATGATGGATCTGTAGGAGTGTATCCGATCCGGTCCTGAACTTCTTTGAGTGGCCTTGGAATGGCTGGCTCCTAGGGGCTGACGGTTCGAGACGGGCGATATGACATCCTCGATGGCTTGAAGAGTGAGATATCGTTCTCCGAGGAATCTGTCCATCTCTTGCCAGGTGGGGATGTCATATTTCCTCAATAAGCTGTGCTCCCAAAGGGCAAGGGTCGCCTTAGGAAGCTTGGAGGAGCAAAGAAATATAAGGAGACAATCCCAGTTGTCTGTGGAGACGTTAGAGTGTTCTAACGCTGTCAGACAACCGTGGATTGTGCTCTGTAGTCCTTTGAGTGCATCTGCAGTCTTTGAGGTAACTGGAGATAGGTTGAAAAGGGTTTTAAGCTCACTATTAACCAATAGCCGCTTATTTTCAAACCTTTCAGAGAGAGCGGCCCACGCTGAACAGAAGCCGTCGTTAGTCAGCGGAGATCGTGCTACAATTGCCTTGGCCTCGCCACTTGTTTTGGCGTTCAAATGGAACAGCTGTTCTACGGCAGTCAACTGAGGGTTGTTGATGTAGATCGCCGTGAAAAGGTCTCGGAACGTGGTCCATTTGGTGTAATCCCCGTGAAACACCTCAATGTCGCAGGGGGGTAGTCGACAGCCAGTGGAAAAGGCAGCTGTAGGAGCGGGAGGAGCTGCAGGACGGAGCAGAGTAGATGCATCGTCAATCTGCTGACTTAGCATGGCAACACACTGCTCATATATGCTGTAGCAGTGGTCGTAGGTCGACTCCATGGCCAAAACATCATCGCTCAGTTCCTTAGGATTGAGAGCCCGAGAGCAACGCTCGTACTCAGACTCAACTTTGTGCCACAAGGAGTTAATGTGGTCACGGCGGACTTGGAGGGTGTAGAGAGTAGGAGTTCCTCTCGAGGGTCTGTTGAGTCGATCATTAAACTTAATAAGTTTTCTTGCGATGGAATTGAAGTCGGAAAGGGCCATGACAGATGTGGAGTGACTTAAGGGCGCAGCAGCGGATTGGGTCTTGTCGTTAAGACGAGAAGACGACGGGCTTGGGACAGGCAAATTGAGGCCTGCTGGAATGGGCGATATGGAGAACCGCCTGACACTGTGTGGTGCTGCAACAGATGAAGTTCGTCGGTGTGATGATTTGTCACCGATGGGCATCTGGTGCTAGCACGACCGAAAAAACAGTGTATTACCGATTCACAGTGCCCAGGTGGATCTAATTAGATATCCACAGGTGTAGAATAACACAGTTGGATAAAGATAAAGTACGAAAAAAAACACAAACAAATGCTTGCTTATCTTTAAAGTTTAGTGCGTGAATGTGAGTGAAGAGCGCAAAGACAAGCTGATAACGGACGGCCGGTCAGCAACTACACATACAAAACCACACACACACGTATTGAGACGTATGCTTGTATATATGTATGTTTAGCTGTAACTCGGCTCAGCTGTAACTTCTTGCCGAGGACGTTCAACTTTGCGTTTCGTTTTGTTTTTATGGATTTAAAAACAAACGCGAGACAGTTGAACTTTTAAAAGAAATCACTCTTGTACTTATCTGGATATAAGCTTTGAGATTCCCGCGGTGCGAGCCGGTAAAGACGAAAGGATATTCTATCGAAAGGATATTCGATCCGGCTCGAAGGACCAAATGTTGTAGTGGGCGGGAATGGAATCCTGGGGTCCTAGGGTGTGTGATTCCTGTGAGAGTCAGCGGCGAAGAATCCGCTGCTCGTCGCTGTTGAGTTGAGTGGTCAGCTGCTGTTATGTGTCCGCTGCTGTTGTATGTACGTATGTACATAGGTTGATGAGCTGCAGAGTGAGGGGGTAGTGTAGTTGGTAAAACAATACGCGGGGTTGCACTTGTTTTAATAACTGTTGCTTTATTTTGGCAACTTGGGGCACAAGAGTATGTGCTGCATTAAAAAACTATTTACAAAAAAATAGGCGGTTGAATTGCTTAGTCGGGGGTGACTTGCGAGATTATTTATACTTGAGAGAATTAATTAGCGAAGGTCAACTCTACGATAGATCGTCGGGTATCGATACTATCGAGTATCGTGTGGAGCAGCCGAATCAGCTGCTCGGCGTTGCCATCTGTTCCCAATCGATTTTTGGCATTAAAATGAGTATAAAAAACTTTACCGCCCTTGAATTGGTACCACATTTTAGAAAATATGGCCACAGTATTGAAAAATGATCAAAAAGATCTATTTCAATAAAAAATAATATCTTCCTCATCTTTGAGGAACAATAACTTTTTCACAACTGGGCCGATTTTCCATAATTATGCCTGTTGAACCACTAAGGTTTTTTAGCGGCGTTAATAATATAAACAAGAAATGCACGGTATGAAGTTTGTGTTTGTGTCTAGTTTATTTGTGCACTGTACAACTGCGTAGAAAGTCGGTGTCTTGACGCGGGTTGACAATGCGACCAATAAGTGAGAGATGTAAAGAGATAATGTGTTATTTGTAATACAGACAAATGAATATGTAAGAAACCGCTGTCGAGCTGCGAGGCTGTAAGAACAGTTGGAGAGAGAGCAGCGCAGTCGCTATCGGCAGCCTGACCATTACAGTTTAACAGCTACTGAACCTTATGCTGCTCCCGACATACTCCCTCGTTGGAAGCTTCTCTTTCAACTGAATCCTTTGAGGGAAGCAGACACACAGCTCGCATGGTAGTACCAGTGGACGTCTTCAGTTCATGTCGTTGAAGCTGCTTACGCCTATTGAAAGTCTGCTGCCGATCTCGTTCTCGCGGGAAAGTCTTGTCGCAGACATCGCATCGGACACCTCGAGATCCCTTCGAGGATGACTTCGCCTTGGGTTGCAGCGGCGCCTTTTGCTGATAGGCTTGCGGCTGTAATTGTTTAACGGCATCGTCTTCCACGTACGGATGCAATGGCACTTGGAGCTGCTGTTCTATTACCGTTGAATTCATGGCAACTCTTGTGTTCTGTTGCTGGAGTTGCACCGCGTGAATTAGCAACTTATCCTTGCGCGCAAATAATGCTTGACAGCGATCGCATTGGTACGGCTTGATCTCGGAATGTGACAGTGTATACTGCATGAGTTCCACTGGAGTTTGGAATGAGCGCAAAATCGTTGGCAAACCAATGGTTTCACGGTCCTGTGAATTTGCAAATATTTGGTGAGGTTGGTGTTGCGTGAGAAGCTCTTGGAGCAGATGTTTCTTAAGTTCAGATCGAAGACCGTTGCAATGCGCACAGACGTAGGGTCTCTCCGCATCATGCTGCTCCTTGATGTGGGATATTAGATCGGAACCATTAGTCTTCTCGCCTCCACCGGAGACAACCCATCCAAGCCGAGTTTTTTGTAATACAGGCAATTCTGAAGCCAAGTGGATCTGCCCAATACATAGGAGCTCATAAAAAAAACAGGCAACAATAATAATATCTATTCGTTGCGGAATGTTGAATTCTGGATCAGCTAGAGCTATGTTGACGGGAATATTCCAAGTAGAGGTGTTCATCTTATAGCTGGGCTGGCAGTCAGTAATTGCAGTCGACACGAGTGCCGTGAAGGTTGAAGAGTATTCTGAGATCCGAGATTGCAGACGGATGCTCACTGTGGATCCGTCAGTGGTGACGGCAGAGTCACCGAGGCCAGCGACAGTTGTCCTAGAGCGTGACCTATTTAGCTGCAGAGCATTAGCAAATCGGGATATGACCATGTGCAGCTGAGATCCCGAATCTAACAAAGCGCGGCATGGCACTAGTGATCCACGTCGATCCCAAACAAGAACGACAGCCGTCGCTAGGAGAACGGTTGTTGGCTGAATACTCTGAGCAGCAAGTGATCTATATTGCCGTGGTATTGAAAGTGCAGCATCTGGCTGAAAAGACATGGACACTTGATCCTGCAAAACATCAGTGTGAAGCAATGTGTGATGCCTTTCTTTGCATTGCCGACAATGGCTGGCATTAAAGTTCCGAATAGTATGCCCGAACTTCAGGCAGTTAATGCATCTTCCGAGTCGACAAGCCTCCTGGTAACGCTGTGATGCCGTCATATACAAAAACGGAGGACACGAGTAAATTCCATGTCCACTAGTATCGCAGCATGCGCAGACGTGGGGGTTACCCTGAGTAACTACTAGCGGCTTCCGACTTGTGCTACTACTTGAGTTACTTGGAATGCCAGCCGATAACGCGGCCATGGCATGCTGCAGACCTTCAGGGCGCTGACATCGTGTGTCCAAGAACTGAAGGAACCCGTCGGTGGTGGGTACTTGGTCGATGGCTGACTTTTCTTCCCAGTCGGATTGTGTTGCCCTGTCCAACCTTTGCAGGAGTAACCATGCAGCCTGCTATCTGTTTCGAATTCCCTAACGACTGCAATGCACGCATGAGTGCATTTACCTTGTCAGCAAATGTTTTCAAAGATGTCGATGAAGCAGGATCTGCGAGCCCGAGCGCTAAAATCTCTATCGCGTGGGCCTGGAACACGAGTTTCCTGTTACTGAACCACCTGTGAAGAATCTCCAAGGCCACGGGGTAATTCGAGCTCGAGACTTCTACAGAACGAATCGATTCTAAGGCGGATCCTGATAGGCAAGAGCGGAGATGCTGGAATTTCTCTATAGGCTCCAGGTGCGGATCATCATCCACCAATGTGTTGAAAACCGAAGCAAAATCTGCATATTCTGTGTACCCACCAAAAATTGTTGGGAGCTTAAGCTCAGGCAGTCGAATTTGACGAGTCCTTACGGAGGCACTACTTGACTGTCCAAAACTGTTATCAGGACTCTCGTCGTAGTCTAGCTCCTCTAGACTATTGTGAGTGAGATTAAACGTGGCTTGCATCTCATCGACAAGTTCAAGTCGCATCATGATTTCGGCTGCACTATACGACTGAACACCCTCCTCATGCAACGTTTGGTCCATGCGCAATATTCTGTTAAGGATTGACGACGCCTTTCGCTTTAGATATGGAACCTTATTTAAGGGTGTACCAATATCTCCGGACGCGACTGTGCTTGGCAGCTCGTTTTGCATGTTGTATTTAATCCAAATATAATTTCTTAAACAGCTGAAGCAAACGAACACAGCACAAAGAGATCGCGCAATAACGGTCAAGACCGGTACACGAGTATGCTTGTGTGTGCGCACAAGATCAAACGTTCAAACACTATTTGCAACAACAACGTTTAACTGTTCGCAGCACAGTGGTTCGCGGCACGCGTTTAGTTTGTGAAATTGTTAATGTTTGTTTTATTGGAATATTGTTCAGCCACTGAACCTTATGCTGCTCCCGACATATTCTAAGTTTTGTAGACTTTGAATAATACACCCTTGGAACATTAATTTCAAAAATAGAGTTAATAGCTCTATAAAATATATCAATCGCATCTTTTAAAATATTAGAAGAGTACAGTTCCGACCAATAGTAGTAATTAAATAAAAAGTTGAGATCTCTAAAGTTTTCTTTACGAAAGCAGTAGTGTTTAGTGGATGGAAATGTTTTATTTTGTTGCCCGGATTGTGACAGCAAAATAGCCAGCTCTAAGGTGGGGTGGAACGCATCTTCAGGTGAAACTAAAGGATCAATTCTTAAAACAGTATCGCACACCTGATCTGATAAAAAAACAAGATCAAGTATTCGATTCCTGCTATTTCGAATTGAGTTGACCTGAGATAGATTGAGTTCAAGAAGTCCCGACAGAAACTAGTTAGAAGTCATTAGTCGTTGTTATCCGACCAAATAACATCGGGCAAGTTAAAGTCACCAACAACTACCAAACAGTCTTTATCAAAAAGCATCCTGGACAAAGATTGAATTACCGTTAAGTGAGCTAGATATACAGATAAATCAGACTGGGGAGGTATATAGTGGGGGAGCTATTTACTAATTGCGATTTAAGATTCGATTTTATCGCAATAAGGACACCACCACCTTTTCTATCCACTCTTTCACATCTATTAGTAACATTAAGAGGTGTAAATATAGATGCATCAAGAATATCAGGTCTCAGTAAATGCCAAAATGTTATGTTCGAGGTTTAACTATCTACATAAAGGTTAGAAAGTTTTGACTTAAGGCCTCTAACAAGGCCTCTGATAAGCAAACAGAATGGAAGAATTTGTTAGTTTTTTGACGGAACATTAGTAGGAAGAGAAGGGGGTACTGATGACTTATGTCTCTTTTGCGGACTGTACTCCTTTACAACCATATCATCCAGCCAAAAAGCATTAGTACAAATAGTACTAAATGCACTTGCGGGGACAGATATCTTGGAGGAGGAAATTTCTCTACGATGCTTTAATTTGAATTTCTCAACGGTCATGGTGGGACAATTATTATTAAGTTTGTTTAAAATATACGCCTTAACATCTTCAGTTGAAGTGTCAGATGCCAGGCGAGAAATAAAAATATGGCGTCTATTAGGTACAGACTTAAGAGGTCTGGCAGTCTCCACCACGCTAGAAAGAACATTCGCTCAGGAAAAATTTTAAAATTATTAAACTTAAATTCCATTGCTTGGAATTCCTTGTGAAGAAGGTAAAAGTTTTTTTTTTAAGCACAGAAATTATTGCGCGTATGCATTGCAAATGATTGCATATTAATTTCCGTCTCACGGCAAGCTTCACAACACCATTTATGACCCATCTTATTAGCGATGTTATCTTTCACACGCGCGGTGAAACCTGCACATTTAACATGAGCTAGATTGTCACACAACCAGCAGCTTATAAAATCAGTCTGAGGATCGGACATTACCTTTCAGACTTAAATGCAGCACGAAGTCATGATGTAAGGAAATATGAGGAAGTGAGTTATATTTGAAATGTAACTAAACTTGTGTCGAGTGCTGTAGAAAAACAAATGTTAAAGAACTGACGTTAAGAGCGCAAGCTATACAGATATGCATGCAATACGAGAGCCCAAAGTTAGGAGAGTGACGAAAAGTAACAGACGAGAGTAAGCAAAAAAGAAAAGGCAATAAACTCAGCTGTTAGCGACGCGCACTGTTTGTAAAATTTATAAATAAAATGCAATTATTTAATAGCAAACACACAAAGTTTGACACCAGTAAAAACGCACTACACAATAATATTGTTAAAATTGGCACCTTTTAAAGTATTAAACAACAGGAAGAATTACAGAATTCAAGTGATTTAATAAGAGCCAAATCAGACGCGTCTACTCTGTACAACAACCAATGTTATTTAAATGTCAAGGTCACCTCATCAAACTTGTCACGCAGTTCACTGCCGATCTCGTCGTAGTCTAGCTCCTCTAGACTATTGTGAGTAAGATTAAACGTGGCTTGCATCTCTTCGACGAGTTCAAGTAGCACCATTATTTCGCCTGCACTATACGACTGAACACACTCCTTATGCAACGTTTGGTTCAACCGCCTTGCACAGTCAAAGATTGACGACGCCTTTCGTTTTAGATATGGAACCCTGTTTAAGGATATACCAATATCTCCGGACGCGACTGTGCTTGTTTATTTCTGCACTGTTCAACTGCGAAGAACGTCGGTGTCTTTACGCGAGTTGACAATGCGACCAATATGTGTGAGATGTAAAGAGATAATGTGTTATTTGTAATGCAAACAAATGAATATGTAAGAAGCCGCTGCCGAGCTGCAACGCTGTAAGAACAGTTGGAGAGAGAGAGCAGCGCAGTCGCTATCGACAGCCTGACCATTAAAGTTTTCCAGCCACTGAACCTTATTTTAATACTGTAGAATTATTTTCTAAAATATGGTTCCAAATCAAGTGCGGTAAAGTTTTTATACTCATTTTAATGCCAGCTATCGATTTCGTAAAAAAATTTTTACTTCTTTTACATTTTGGCCAGAAGTTAATATGCAAAAATGGCATAAAAAATTGGTCAAACATTAAAACTGACAGAATGTTAATTTTATTTGACGTAGAATCAATATATGATCAAATCCATTGACACAAATGCAAATAATTTGAAATCGGTTGATTTTTAGCTAAGTTATGGCTTCTAAAAAGTTGCAAAAGTCTAAATTTTTTTTATCATTTTTGCAAGTTAAAAAATGGGTAAAAAATTTAATACTAACAGTGTGAACAATTTTTTGAAGTACATTCAAAATATGATCAATACAATTGACAGAAATGCAAAAAAATTTTGAAAATCGGTAGATTTTTAGTTAAGTTATGGCTTGTCAAATTTGCAAAAATCTCAATTTTTTTAATCAAAAATCAATGGCTTCTCAAAGTTGCAAAAATCTCAATTTTTTTTAACCAAAAATCAAGTTTGTTTCAATTTTTTTCTTTTCTTGCCACATTTTTTAAAACATGTAATAAACCTTTTATACCGTTTTAAAGTATAATCAAAGCCGTATACAGAATGGCATTGTCTACACCCGACATAAATAGGCGGTTGAATTGCTTAGTCGGGGGTGACTTGCTAGATTCTTTCTACATATATGAATTTATTAGGGACGGTCAAGTAGACCGATCGCGATAGTCAATACCCAGACTATCGCATACATCTGTATGGTGGAGCAGACGTGGGGAGCAACCTATCAGCTGATTTGCGTTGCCATCTGACGCAAACATACCGGCCCCCTTGCAACCTTGCTGCAAACAATGACCCTCCTGGATTGAGCGCGACTGATGTTGGGTGTAGTTGCTGTCGTCTTAGTACTGCTACTTTGGAGTACAGGGGATGCAGTAAGCTTCGCAGTAGTCTTCCACTGGCAATCTGGTACTCTAGCGACTCGAGGTGTAATAATGAGTGGTGATCTCCTCCAAACCTGCGACATCCTTGGAGAGTCCGGCTTGATGTCCCTAAATGCTGATGGGCAAGACAATTCGGGCAGTACTGGTTGGCGAGTACCGCCCGAAACCTCTTCTCCGTAGTAAGCTGGAGGAATCACTGACATTGAAGGAGAGCGTGGAATCCCTTACAGGCTCGACATCAAAAAGTGTAGGACTGGTCCTCACTGTCTTTGAAATCATGCGCCATATTTCTTGGAATCGCTCGATGCGAGAATTGTTCAGATGCGAGAGCATCTTCGGACATTGTAGAGCAGTCCTTAGGATGAAGTCCAGTCTCGGTGGGCCGCGGTGGTCGAGGACTCACATTGATAAGAGTGATGCGAGCGGAGAGCGATGCGATCGACTTTGCCGTGGAACGGGGGATCGAACCCCAGAGAACCCAGCCGAATATAGATTCGGTTTGTATCCTCCCAATAGGATAGATGGAAGGATATCCGATCCTATCAGGAGATCAATCTCTGAGCTACGGCAGAAGGAAGGGTCAGTGTTGGAAGGAGTGGACTGTATGTTATACAGAGTATGATCCGGAGCGCTCCACTTCAACGAGAGCGGTTGAAATGGAAGGAGCGTCGCGGCTCGGTCATAGCTCAGTCATAGCTACAGACATAGTAGCTATGCTGACTGGGACAGTCAGAGACTTGGTGACTGCGGGCGAAACAATTAGTACATAACTCACTTTGAGTTATGTTTGTCGACCTCTGTTGGACCGACATCTGCAGGAACTTGGTGCAGACCCTCACAGGGTGATTCTCATTGGAGCAGAGATCACATTTTGCAGCCGCTACCCTGATGATGGATCTGTGGGAGTGAATCCGATCCGGTCCTGAGCTTCTTGGAGTGGCCTTGGAATGGCTGGCTCGTAGGAGCTGACGGTTCGAGACGGGCGATCTTCGATGGCTTCAAGAGTAAGATATCGTTCTCGGAGGAATCTGTCCATCTCTTGCCAGGTCATATTTCATATTTCTTCAACAAGCTTTGCTCCCAAATGGCAAAAGTCGGCACGGGAAGCTTGGAGGAGCAAAGAAAGATGAGGAGGCAATCCCAGTTGTCTGTGGAGACGTCAGAGTGCTCTAATGCTGTCAGACAACCGTGGATTGTGTTCTGTAATTCTTTGAGGGCCTCTGCAGTCTCTGAGGTAACTGGCGATAAGTTGAAAGGATCTTAGGCCGGCTATTAACCGATAGCCGCTTGGTTTCAAACCTCTCAGAGAGAGCGGCCCACGCAGAACAGAAACCGTCGTTAGTCAGGGGAGATCGTGCTACAATAGCCTTGTATTGGAGTTCAAATGGAACAGCTTTTCTACGGGAGTCAACTGAGGGTTGTTGATGTAGATCGCTGTGAAAAGGTCTCGGAACTTGTGCCATTTGGTGTAATCCCCGTGAAACACCTCAGTGTCGCAGGGTTGTAGTCGACAGCCAGTGGAACTGGCAACTGTAGGAGCGGGAGGAGCTTCAGGACTGAGCAGATTAGATGCATTGTCAATCTGCTGGCTTAGCATGGCAACACACTGCTCATATGTGGTAGCAGTAGTCGTAGGTCGACTCCATGGCCAAAACATCATCGCTCAGTTCTTTAGGATTAAGAAACCGAGAGCAACGCTCGTATTGAGACTCAACTTTGTGCCACAAGGAGTTAATGTGGTCACGACGGACTTGGAGTGTGTAGAGAGTAGGAGTTCCTCTCGAGGGTCTGTTGAGTCGATTATTAAACTGGATAAGTTTTTTTGCGATGGATTTGAAGTCGGAAAGGGCCATGACAGATGTGAAGTGACTTAAGGGCGCAGCAGGGGTATGGGTCATGTCGTTAAGACGAGAAGACGACGGGCGTGGGACAGGCAAATTGAGGCCTGCTGGAATGGGCGATATGGAGGATCACCTGACCCTGTGTGGTGCTGCAACAGATGACGTTCTTCGGCGTAAGGATTTCTCACCGGTAGACATCTGGTGCTAGCACAATCGAAAAAACAGTGTATTACCGAATCACAGTACACAGGTGGATCTAGTTAGATATCCACAGGTGTAGAATAGCGCGCACTGCCGAACACAGTTGGATCAAGATAAAGTCCGCAGAAACACAAACAAATGGTTGCTTATCTATATAGTTGGATATTAGTGCGTGAGTGCGAGTGAACAGCGCAAAGAAGACAAGCTGATAACGTACGGCCGGTCAGCAACTACACATACAAGACGTATGCTTGTGTATATCTATTTATGAATAGCTGTAACTCGGCCCAGGTGTAACTTCTTACCGAGGACGTTCAACCTTGAGTTTCGTTTTGTCGACATTCTATCGAAAGGATATTCTATCCGGCTCAAAGGAACAAATGTTGTAGTGGGCGGGAATATATTCCTGTATTCCGCTGCTCGTCGCTGTTGAGCTGAGTCAGCTGTTGTTATATGTCCGCTGCTGTTGTATGTACGTATGTACATAAGTTGATGAGCTGCGCAGTGAGGGGTTAGAGGAGTTGATAAAACAATACGCGGGGTTGCACTTGTTTTAAATAAACTGTTGCTTTATTTGGCAACTTGGGGCACAAGAGTATGTGCTGAATAAAAAAAACTATTTGAAAAATAAATAGGCGGTTGAATTGCTTAGTCGGGGTTGACTTTGCTCAGACTATCGCCTACATCGGTATGGTAGAGCAGCCGTGAGGAGCAACCTATCAGCTGATTGGCATTGCCATCTGATGCAAACAGAATTGAAAATTGAAAAATCATCATTTTGAACAAAAAATGATATCTTCTTCATCTTTGAGGAACCATAACTTTTCCACAACTTTGTCGAGTTTCCATATTTACGCATTTCTGGATACGGCTTTGATTATACCTTCAATCGGTATAAAAGGTTTATTACATGAAAAATTGAAAAAAATGTGTTTATTGGTTCAACAAACTCAGACTTTGCGACTTTGAGAAGCCATAACTTAGCTACAAATCAACCGATTTTCAAAAATTTTTGCATTTCTGTCAAAGGGCAATAGATAATATTTTAAATGTACACCAATAAATTGTTCATAATGTCAGTTTTAAATTTTAACCCATTTTTGAAAATTTTTATATACTATCCCTAGCTAAAATGTCAAAAAATTCAAAATATTAATCTAAGAGTTTTTTGTGCCCAATCGATTTCTAACATCAAAATAAGTGTAACAAACTTTACCGCTTTTGATTTGGAACCATATATTTAAATAAATATGACCACTGTATTAAAAAATTGTCAAAACAGGTTTTTCAGCAAAAAATTATATCTTCCTAATATTTGAGGAACCATAACTTTTCCACAACTTAGCCGATTTCCATATTATGCCTTTCTGGATACGGCTTTGATTATACTTTAAGTCGGTATATAAGGACTATAACATAATTTGAAACATATGGCAAGGAAAGTAAAAAATTGAAATATATGTGTTTTTCGGTTCACAAAATTGAGACTTTTGCGACTTTGAGAAGCCACAACTTAGCTAAAAATTAACCGATTTTCAAATTTTTGCAATTCTGTCAATGGTCAACAGATAATAATTTAAATGTACATCAAAAAATTGTACATACTGTAAGTTTTCAATTTTGACCCATTTTTTACCATATTTGAATACGGCTTTGATTATACTTTAAATCGGTATAAAAGAACTATTATATAATTTAGAGGATATGGCTAGGAAAGTGAAAAATTTAAATAAATGTCGGTTCAAAAAATTGAGACTTTTGCGACTTTGAGAAGCCACAACTTAGCTAAAAATTAACCGATTTTCAAAATTCTTACATTTCTTACATTTTTGACCATATTTGAATACTAACCCCTTGCAAAAATGTTAAAAAAGTGAGAATTTTAAAATTGAAATTTTTTGTGCCCAATCAATCTGGCATCAAAATGAGTATAAAAAACTTTATCGCACTTGATTTGGACCCATAATTTAGAAAATATGGCCACAATACTGATAAATGGTCAAAATCATCATATTGAACAAATGATATCATCCTCATCTTTGAGGAACAATTTTCAAAACTTTTGCATTTCTGTCAATGGCATTGATCATATTTTGTACATACAAAAATTGTTCATACTGCCGGTTCTAAATTTTTGACCAATTTTGACCATTATTGCATACTAACCCTTTGCAAAAATGTAAAAAAAGTGAAAATTTTAAATACGGAATTTGTTGTGCCCAATCGATTCCTGGTGTCAAAATAAGTATAACAAACTTTACCGCACTTGATTTCCAACCATAAGTTAGAAAATATAGCCACAGTATTGTAAAATGGTCAATACATATTTTTGAGCAAAAAACGATATCTTCCTCATCTTTAAGGAATCATAACTTTTGCTCAACTTATCCGATTTTCCATATTTTTGCATTTCTGGACGCGGCCTTGATTATTCTTTAACTCAGTATAATTGGTTTGTTACATGCTTTAAAAAATATGAAAAAATTTGGAAAGTTTAAATAAACTTGATGTTTGGTTAAATATAATGAGACTTTTGCAACTTTGAGGAGCCATAACTTAGCTATAAATCAACCGTCTTTCAAAATTTTTACCTTTCTGTCAACGGTATTGATTATATTTTAAATGCATATCAAAAAATTGTTTATACTGTAGTTTTTAAATTTTGACCCATTTTTTCACATTTTTGCACATTAACTCCTAGCAAAAATGTCAAAAACGTAAATATTTTAAAATCGCAATTTTTTGTGTCCAATCCATTTCTGGCAACAAAATGAGTATAAAAAACTTATCCTCACTTGATTTTGAATCATAATTCAAAAAATATGGCCACAATACTGATAAATGGTCAAAATCATCATATTGAACAAAAAATGATATCTTCCTCATCTTTGAGGAACAAAAACTTTTCCACATCTTCGCCGATTTTCCATATTTATGCCTTTCTGGATACGGATCTGATTATACATAAAATCGGTATAAAAGGTTTATTACATGTTTTGAAAAATATTGCAAGGAAAGTGAATAATTGAAAAAAAAACGTTTTTTTTTTAGTTAAAAATATTGAAACTTTAGCAACTTTCAGAAGCCATAACTTAGCTAAAAATCAACCGATTTTCAAAATTTTTGCATTTCTGGTATTCATGGTATTCATCATATTTTGAATGTACATAAAAAAATTGTTCATACTGTAAGTTTTAAATTTTTACCCATTTATGACCATTTTTGCTTACTAACTCCATAAAAAATGTAAAAAAAGTGAAAATTTTAAAATCAGATTTTTTCAGCCCAATGGTATCAAAATGATTATAGCAAACCATCCCGCACTTGATTTGGAACCATATTCTGGAAAATATGGCTGTTAAACAACTAAGGTCTTTTAGCGGCGTTAATGATATAAACTTAAAGAAGAACACGGGATGAATTACGGTTTTGTGACGTTTATTGTGCACTGTACAACTGTGAAGAACGTGGGCGTCTTGACACGGGTTGACAATGCGACTAATTTGCGTGAGCTGTAAAATGACAATGTGAAGTTTGTAATTCAGACAATTGAATATGTTAGAAGCCGCTGCCGAGCTGCGAGGCTGTAAGAACAGTTGCAGAGAGTGAGCAGCGCAGTCGCTGTCGGCAGCCTGACCATTACAGTTTTCCAGCCACTGAGCCTTATGCTGCTCCCGACATACTCCCCCCGTTGGAAGCTTCTCTTTCAACTTAATCACTAAAAGGCAGCATACACACAGCTCGCATGGTAGTACCAGTGGACGTCTTCAGTTCATGTCGTTGAAGCTGCTCACGCCTATTGAAACTCGTTCACTGTAAAAAGTCTTGTCGTAGACATCGCATCGGCGTCTTTTGCTGATAGGCTTGCGGCTGTAATTGACCAACGGCATCTGCTTCCACGTACGGATGCAATGGCACTTGGAGCTGCTGTTCTACTACCGTTGAATTCATGGCAAGCCTTATATTCAGTTGTTGGAGTTGCACTGCGTCACGCTTAAAGTGCACCTGCTCCTGTGGACTCGCAAATGTTTAGTGAGATTGGTGTTGCGTGAGGCTCATGGAACAGATGTCGCAAGGGAATGTTCTTACACCTGTATGGACAATGAAATGTTTCTGAAGATCAGATCGAAGACCGAATCCCTCGTTGCAATGCGCACAGACGTAGGGTCTCTCCGCATCATGCTGCTCCTTGATGTGTGTTTGCGTTAGATGGCAACGCCGAGCAGCTGATTCGGCTGCTCCACACGATACTCCCCATCGATAGTATCGATACCCGACAATCGGCTATCGTAGAGTTGACCTCCGCTAATTAATTCACTCAAGTAAAATAATCTCGCAAGTCACCCCCGGTGTGATATAAAAAGACCCCACAGCTAGCACATACTCTTGTGCCCCCTCCAATAAAGAATTAAAATATAAACAAAGTGCAACCCAGCATTTTCACTGAAATTCTCACCAAACCCAACAATCTCCTCTTCGCGTTCACCCAGCGTATGTACATACATATATACGTGCATACCAAAGCGCATCGGACATTCATCAGCAGCCGCACCGACCGATTGAAACACAACAAGGAGTCCATTCCCGCCCACTACAACAATGTGGGATATTAGAGCGAGACCACTCAACCAGGCCGAGTTTTTTGCAATACACGCAATCCTGAAGCCAACTGTATCTGCCCGATACATTAGACCTCATAAAATAAACTTGCACCAATATGAATATCTATTCGCTACGGAATGTAGAATTCTGGATCCGCTAGAGCTATGTTGACGGGAATATTCCAAGTAGAGGTGTTCAGGTTGTTGGCTGCATACTCTGAGCAGCAAGTGCTCTATATTGCCGTGGAATTGAAAGTGCAGCATCTGGCTGAGAGGATGTGGACTCTTGATCCGGCTAAACATCAGTGTGAAGCAATGTGTGATGCCTTTCTTTACTTTGCCGACAATGGCTGGCATTACAGTTCCAAACAGTATGCCCGAACTTCAGGCAATTAATGCATCTTCCGAGTCGACAAGCCTCCTGGTAACGCTGTGATGCCGTCATATCCAAAAAACCGAGAACACCACTTTCGCAGCATGCGCAGACGTGAGAATTTCCCTGAGTAACGCCTAGCGCCTTCTGACTTGTGCTAGTACTTGACTTACTTGGAATGCAAGGCGATAACGCAGCCACAGCATGTTGCAGACTTTCAAGGCGCTGACATCGTGTGTCCAAGAACTGAAGGAACCCGTCGGTGGTGGGCACCGATGGCTGACTTTTCTTTCCAGTCAGATTGTGTTTCCCTGTCTAACCTTTGCAGGAGTATCAGAATGACCATGCAGTCTGCTATCTGTTCCGAATGTTTTCAAAGATGTCGCTGAAGCAGGATCTGCGAGCCGGAGCGCTAAAATCTCCATCACGTGGACCTGGAACACGAGTTTCCTGTTACTGAACCGCTTTCGAAAAATCTCCAAGGCCACGGGCTAATTCGAACTCGACACCTCTAGAGAACGAATCGATTCCATGGCGGATCCCGATAGGCAAGAGCGGAGATGCTGGAATTTCTCTATAGGCTCCAGGTGCGGATCATCATTCACCAAAGTGTTGAACACTGAACCAAAGTCTGCATATTCAGTGTATCCACCAGAAAATGTTGGGAGCTTAAGCTCAGGCAGTCGAATTCGATGAAGCCTTTCGGAGGCACTTGTAAAGATTGAAAAGTTGGGTAGCGTTTATATTTGTTGACGAGCGAAGGTCCGCTCAAGTTAAGGTTTATTTCTTCAATCATTTCACAAAGTATTTCTTAAGATTATGTTAACTATTTGAGACACTGCTAAGTCGCTGCTTCGTCTAGGAAGCAGCGGCAGCGCTGTCGAAAATACTTAAGAACTTATTATACATATAAACATACATATGTGTAAAAGGGCGGAGTGTGTCATTGCACATATGCTGACAGACGACGGTCAGCGACCGGCGTTTATGCTTACGCGGCTTGCTGCGTTCATGTGCGATCATATTACAATCGCACTTGAAGTGGGTCATATATTTTGTTGAGTAGGACAAAGTGTCGTTACATTGTTTATGTTTATGAGGTAACCGAAAGTTGCCGATCAATGCATTTTGACTACAGTATACTCTCGATATGTGTGCATACCACACACTACTTGACTGCTCAAAACTGTTATCAGGACTCATGATGGATGAAGGTGGTGCACGCAACTGACGATGCTCAGAGGAACGCGAAGCCAGCTTTTCAGTGAGTAGATCAGCTCACCAAACTTGTCACGCAGTTGACTACCGATCTCGTCATAGTCTAGCTCCTCTAGGCTGTTGTGAGTGAGATTAAACGTGACTTGCATCTGTTCGACGAGTTCAGTCGCACCTCGATTTCTGGTGCACTGTACGACTGAACACACTCCTCATGCAACGTCTGGTCCAACCGTCTTGCACTGTCAAAGATAGACGACGCCTTTCGTTTTAGATATGGAACCCTGTTTAAGGGTGTACCAAGATCACCGGACGCGATTGTGCTTGGCAGCTCGTTATGCATGTTGTATTAAATCCAATATAATTGCTTAAATATCTGGAGCAAACGAACACAGCACAAGAGAGAGAGCTCGATAATGGTCAAAGTTCGGTACACGAGTATGCTTGTGTGTGCGCACAAGTTGAAACGTTCAAGCACTTTTGCACCAACAACGTTTAACGTTTTTTAGCGGCGTTAATAATATAAAGTTAAAGAATAACACGGGATGAATTTCGGTTTTGTGACGTTTATTGTACACTGTACAACTGTGAAGAACGTAGGCGTCTTGACACGGGTTGACAATGCGACTAATTTGCGTGAGATGTAAAATGACAATGTGAAGTTTGTAATGCACACAATTGGATATGTTAGAAGCCGCTGCCGAGCTGCGAGGCTGTAAGAATAGTTGCAGAGTGTGAGCAGCGCAGTCGCTCTCGACAGTCTGACCATTACAGTTTTCCAGCCACTGAGTCTTATGGTGCTCCCGACAATGGCCACAGTATTAAAAAATGGTCAAAAACAGCTTTTTGAGCAATAGATGATATATTCTTTATCTTTCAGTAACAATAACATTCCACAACTTAGCCGATGGTGTTGATAACATTTTAAACCTACGTCAAAAAATTAACATACTGTCAGTTTTAATTTTTTAACCATTTTTTTGCCATTTTTGCACATTAACTCCTAGCAAAAAATTTAAAAAAGTGAAAAATTGAAAATCGTAATTTGTTGTGCCCAATCGAGTCGGTGCAAAATAAGTTTCTAATTTTCACACTAAGAAACTTAAACTGGTCACCACTGCTTAACCTACCGCCATATCCTAGTAGATTACTATTAATTAATCTTCCTTCACTTTCTCACCGTCGCACTATGCTGGGTGTAACTTTCATTCTTAAACTGATCGATGGTGATATTAACTCGCCTTTCTTGCTTAACAAATTAATCTTTTCAATTCCTATCAGATCTACCCGTTTCTTTTCCTTATTAACAATTAGCACTTTCCCTACTAATTACCTTTAGCATGAACTTTTTTGAGTACTATGTTCTGAGTTTAACAGTCTTTACGGGGTTATTAGATTAGAGTCTTCTAGATCCACTAATAAAGCCTTAATCTTAGAACATTTACTCACACATTAATCACAAAATCTCTGGTGGTGGACATTGATTTGATTGGGTTTTTCTGGGTTTCCCAATCCTTGAAGCAAATGTTGAAGCAATTTATAATTTACTCACCCCAGAATTAATTATTAAATTTATTATTATTTTTTTTATTTTTTAATAATTTTTATTTAATTCTAAGTTTTTATTTTTAAAAATATTAATATTTAATTTCTTGATTTTTAATTTTAATGATTAATGTTTATTATAAATAAATGTGGCAAGGAAAGAGAAAACTTTAAATATATCTATCTTTTGTTGAAAAAATTAGACTTTTGCAAGTTTGAGACGCCATAACTTAGCTAAAAATCAACCGATTTTCAAAATTTTTGCATTTCTGTCAATGGTTTTGATCATATTTTGAATATACTGTCAGTTTTAAATTTTAACCCATTTATGACCATTTTTGCATGCTAACCCCTTGCAAAAATGTCAAAAAAGTGTCGGGAGCAGCATAAGGTTCAGTGGCTGGAAAACTGTAATGGTCAGGCTGCCGATAGCGACTGCGCTGCTTTCTCTCTCTTCAACTGTTCTTACAGCCTCGCAGCTCGGCAGTGGCTTCTTACATATTCATTTGTCTGCAAATAACACATTATCTCTTTACATCTCTCACATATTGGTCACATTGTCAACCCTCGTCAAGACACCGACGTTCTTCGCAGTTGTACAGTGCACAAATAAACTACACACAACACAAACTTCATGCCGTGCATTTCTTATTTATATTATAAACGCCGCTCAAAAACTTTAGGGATTTAACATTTGTAGGCCCCGGCGATATATAAAAAAGTCACAAAAACAATATTCGCGCAAGACAAGCATTAACAGTTTGACTAAGTTTACGTGTGCCGCGATCCACTGTGCAGCGAACAGTTAAACATTGTTGTTGCAAACATTGTTAAACATTGTTTGAACGTTTGATCTTATCGCGCGTTCTCTTTGTGCTGTGTTCGTTTGCTTCAGCTATTTAAGATATTATATTTGGATTAAATACAACATGCAAAACGAGCTGTCAAGCACAGTCGCGTACGGAGATATTGGTATATCCTAAAACAGGGTTCCATATCTAAAACGAACGGCGACGTCAATCTTTGACAGTGCAAGGCGGTGGGACCAAACGTTGCATGAGGAGTGTGTTCAGTCGTATAGTGCAGGCGAAATAATGGTGCTACTTGAACTCGTCGAAGAGATGCAAGCCACGTTTAATCTTACTCACAATAGTCTAGAGGAGCTAGACTACGACGAGATCGGCAGTGAACTGCGTGACAAGTTTGATGAGGTGACCTTGACATTTAAATAACATTGGTTGTTGTACAGAGTAGACGCGTCTGATTTGGCTCTTATTAAATCACTTGAATTCTGTAATTCTTCCTGTTGTTTAATACTTTAAAAGGTGCCAATTTTAACAATATTATTGTGTAGTGCGTTTTTACTGGTGTCAAACTTTGTGTGTTTGCTATTAAATAATTGCATTTTATTTATAAATTTTACAAACAGTGCGCGTCGCTAACAGCTGAGTTTATTGCCTTTTCTTTTTTGCTTACTCTCGTCTGTTACTTTTCGTCCCTCTCCTAACTTTGCGCTCTCTCATTGCATGCATATCTGTATAGCTTGCGCTCTTAACGTCAGTTCTTTAACATTAACTGTACCTCATTGTCTCTCTTGCTTTGTTTGCATTGTGTTATTGTGTTTTTCAACAGCACTCGACACATGTTTAGTTACATTTCAAATATAACTCACTTCCTCATATTTCCTTACATCATGACTTCGTGCTGCATTTAAGTCTGTAAGGTAATGTCCGATCCTCAGGCTGATTTTATAAGGTGCTGGTTGTGTGACAATCTAGCTCATGTTAAATGTGCAGGTTTCACCACGCGTGTGAAAGATAACATCGCTAATAAGATGGGTCATAAATGGTGTTGTGAAGCTTGCCGTGAGACAGAAATTAATATGCAATCATTTGCAATGCATACGCGCAATAATTTCTGTGCTTTAAAAAAAAACTTACCTTCTTCACAAGGAATTCCAAGCAATGGAATTTAAGTTTAATAATTTTAACATTTTTCCTGAGCCGTAAATCCAATAAACCTAAGAAAGGTAGGCCTTCCAATGATATGCCTCTTGTATCATCAGAGGTTAATCATCTGCAAATGTTCTTCCTAGCGTTCTTCCTGCCAGACCTCTAAAGTCTGTACCCAATAGACGCCAAATTTTTATTTCTCGCCTGACATCTGACACTTCAACTGAAGATGTTAAGGCGTATATTTTAAATAAACTTAATAATAATTGTCCCAAGATGACCGTTAAGAAATTCATATTTAAGCATCGTAGAGAAATTTCCTCCTTCAAGATATCTGTCCCCGCAAGTGCATTTAGTACTATTTGTAATAATGCTTTATGGCTGGATGATATGGTTGTAAAGGAGTACAGTCCGCTAAAGAGACATAAGTCATCAGTACCCCCAGATACATACAGTTGAGGAGCAAATTGGCAGACACACCAGCCGATACACCAACAGGCTAAGGGCACACCAAAGCCGTCTTGCAAGAGACCTACTACCTGCCCGACGACTCAGAAGGCTCAAACGACTAGGCTTCGCCAAAACGATCACAGAATCCATACTAACACAACAAACATAATATAATTTATTTAACATTTAACTCCCCATCAAAGGGGTTTGGCCCTCATAATACTTGCAATTATTGTGTGGTTAAGGTACGATGAGAAGTACGGATCCTACACTTAATAAATATAAAAAAAAAAAAAAAAAAAATCAGTACCCCCTCCTCATCCTACTAATGTTCCGTCAAAAAACTAATAAATTCTTCCATTCTGTTTGCTTATCAGAATGTTAGAGGCCTTAAGTCAAAACTTTCTAACCTTTATGTAGACCTCGAACATAATATTTTGGCATTTACTGAGACCTGGCTTAAACCTGATATTCTTGATGCATCTATACTTTCACCTCTTTCTGTTACTTATAGATGTGAAAGAATGGATAGCAAAAGGTGGTGGTGTCCTTATTGCGATAAAATCGAATCTTATATCGCAATTAGTAAATAACTCCCCCACTAATATAGAAATTGTATGTGTGAAAGTGCGAATTCATAACATTAACTTATATATTTCCTGTTCATATATACCTCCCCAGTCTGATTCATCTGTATATCTAGCTCACTTAACGGTAATTCAATCTTTGTCCAGGATGCTTTTTGATAAAGACTGTTTGGTAGTTGTTGGTGACTTTAACTTGCCCGATGTTATTTGGTCGGATAACAACGACTAATGACTTCTAACTAGTTTCTGTCGGGACTTGTTGAACTCAATCTATCTCAGGTCAACTCAATTCGAAATAGCAGGAATCGAATACTTGATCTTGTTTTTGTATCAGATCAGGTATGCGATACTCTTGTAAGAATTGATCCTTTAATTTCACCTGAAGATGCGTTCCACCCCACCTTAGAGCTCGATATTTTGCTATCACCAACCGGGCAGCAAAATAAAATATTTCCAACGACTAAACACCACTGCTTTCGTAAAGTAAACTTTAGAGATCTTAACTTTTTATTTAATAACTACTATTGGTCGGAATTGTACTCTTCTAATATTTTAAAAGATGCGATTGAAATATTTTATAGAGTTATTAACTCTATTTTTGAAATGAATGTTCCAAGGGTGTATTATTCTAAGTCTACAAAACTACAAACCTTGGTTGTCTAGGGATCTTTGTAGACTTAAAAATTTTAAATCCAAATTTTACAAAAAGTTCAAGTTATCTTGTAGGCTTACTGATTTTTCAAGGTATGTTAGCGCTTTGTCTGGCTTTGATACTATGCACCATCGTTGCTATAGTGCATACTTAACTCGCTGTAGATTACAATTTGCAAAAGACCCTAAGCAGTTTTACAACTTCGTAAATTTAAAACGGCGAACTGCTACACATCCTTCTACCTTAACTCTAAACGAGAAAACAGCTAGTACCGATCAATATATTTCGGACTTATTTGCAGATTTTATCCAGAATACTTATTCGTCTAAGATTTGCGATTCTAAGTGTCCTTATCCGTATAGAATTTATCCATCTAACTTTGTTTTCGGTACGCAAATTACGGAAAGTTCGTTAGGTTGTTAGCTGAGTTTGGTCAAGCCATCTTTTTCTCCGGGGCCAAATGGGGTGCCGGGCTGTGTTCTCAGATACTGTGCTAATTCGCTCTGTAAGCCAATTCTTAACACTTTTCGACCGAATGTATTATTTCGTAAGTTATGGAAAAAATTTTATGTTATTCCCTTACATAAGAAAAGGTCTGACGTCATAAACTATAGAGAAATTTCTAAGTTGTCTGCTATTCCTAAGTTATTCGAGAAAATCATTACTTCTCAACTCCAACACTTATGTAGCTCAATCATCTCACCAACCCAGCACGGCTTTGTGAGCTCCAAATCTACTACCACAAACTTATTGGAACTCTCCTCTATTGTCATTAGTGGGTTTCATAGTACGATGCAAACGGACGTCATCTACACTGTTTTCAGTAAATAATTTGATTCTGTAAACCATACTCTCCTAATGCACAAGTTGGCGCTTCTTTGTTTTCCTCACATTCTTATGAACTGAATTTCCAACTATCTTAAAAATATATCGAAGAACTATTATTATTTACAACAGAGCCCGATTTTTGCGGATTTATATTTTGGTCCATACTCTTGTGTAAATGACTAGAGCGAGTCCCAATGTACGTGTTGAGCCGAACGAGTGGAAAACAAAAGTAACGTACGTCTATTTCACAACCCAACACGCGTTCTCGTGTTGTCTCTTTCACTCAACTTAACATTGGGCCACACTGACGACTCCAAAGTGTCGTCCCACTCTTTTACATAGTGCTATATAACGTCAAAAAGGACATCTCCTTTACCACACTAACTGATTTGTCTCGAAAGTTGAGCGCGCAGTTCAAATAATCAAATAATCTCCGACACGGCCAGACTGACAACTTACACGTCCTCGTGTAATACACAAGACACGATTTTCTGCCACTCGGTCATTCTGACCACTTATGCATTGTGAGACAGAAAAAAAAGAAAAACTATCTCCACCACGGCAATATTGACAACTTACACGTCCTCGTGTCACACAAACTATCATAGAAACCATCCACAGCTTTCGTTTCCAACTTTATTTAACATAAATTCCCTTAATTTTTAATTACAATCCTTTTTTTTATAATTCTCTTAATTATTTAATGATCTTACATTAATTTCTATTTTAAATAACCATCGGGCCACGTACCGCCACATTGCATCGACAACTTCACATTACAATACACCAGTATCACATTGGTCTTGAATTCATGCCAGTGCCACACTGGACTTCTACGGTCTTTTTCACCCGTCTCATTTGCTAGTGCCACACTAGACTTTACGGCCTGTTTCATCCGTCTTCTGCCAGTGCCACACTGGACTTCTACGGTCTTTTTCACTCGTTTCATTTGCTAGTGCCACACTAGACTTTACGGCCTGTTTCATCCGTCTTCTGCCAGTGTCACACTGTACTTCTACGGTATTTTTCACCCGTTTCACTCTAAACCAATGCCACACTGGTAACCACGGTCATCGACCGCTTCAACAAGTGAACTTTATTCACCTCCATCGATGTCTAACTCATGTGGTATCTGCCCCTTCGGCATTCTGCGTAGGCTCTCATGGGGATATTTATACTGTCTCTTGCTTGTTAAAGATTTTAAATTATATCGATCACCGTCTAACACTTCTTTTACTATAAAAGGTCCACGAAACTTTGGGTCTAACTTAGTTTGTTGTCGCTCACTGTTTTTAAGAAGGACATAATCACCTACACTAAATTTAACTACTTGAGCTCTACCTTTGTCAAATCTTGTTTTCTCGTATTGAGCTGCATCTTCCATATTCTTTACCGCTTCTATTCTCTGTTTACTTAAATAAACCCTACTCTCCTCGTCACAAATAGGTACTAAACCAAGGGGTCGTGAGCACTTGCCGATTAACAGTTCTAACGGACTAGATTTCGTAACTCTATTAATAGTAAAATTTAATGACAGCTGTACTTCACCCAAAGCATCCTGCCATGACCTTTCACTAGATTCGACCACAGTCAACAAATTTTTCAAGGTACTCATTACTCTTTTCGACCTGTCCATTAGCACGACTAGCACCAGTTGCTATCAAATGAAGTTGCATTTTCTGAGAAGCACAACACTCGACAAATTTGGTTCCAGTAAAACTACTGCCCTGGTCAGCCACTAGACAATTAGGCACGCCAAACAAAGCAATAGAAGATTTTAATGTGTCAATGAAGCTGTTTGCATCTAACTTAAAAGTATGGTACAAGTGAACATATTTTGTAAAACCATCAATCTGAACTATTATGTATTCCTTTCGGTCGTTCTTGCCACTTAGTTTCCCTGTGATATCTATATTGTGTGCCACGATATACTCACTTTCGGAATTGGATGTAATTCGGCTTGAACTTTTCCCGACGCTGATTTTGTCACTCTACAGGTTATACAGTTTTCGACAAATTTTCACACATACTTTGACATTCCCGCAAACCAATAATGCTCATACACTTTGTCAAGTGTCTTTTCCCAACCCAAGTGCAGAATCGACTCGTGAACCTGATTGATGATTGACCATCTGAAAGACCTGGGTATGACTGGCAGACAACGAGTTTTTCCGTTTCTTTGAATCTTTCTGTATAACACATTGGCTCTCATCTCATATGTTGTAAGGAAATCTTCCGAAAGTTTACCTTCATTCAGTTTTCTTATTGTACTCGATATGTCCTGATCACGATGTGGTTCTGCCTGAATCCATTTTTCCGTGATGGTCATCAGCTCTACACGTTTTTCTTCTATTTTGTCTTGAATTGGTTTATTTTTTTTGTTTAAGGGATTTCGTGAAAAGAAATCTACGTGTGCCATGCGCATTCCCTCTCGGTACTCTATGTCAAAATCAAAAGACTGTAAAAATGCCCACCATCGGTATTCTCTCGACGATAATTCGATTTTTGTTCATGACGCTTTCAGTGAATTGCAGTCAGTAAAGAGAACAAACTTTCTACCATACAAAAAGTGCTTGAAATGTTTCACAGCATTCACAACGGCAAGTGTTTCTAACTCATACGATGTGTATCTTGATTCCACTACATAGGGTTTGCTTGCAGTGCGATTCAAAAGTATAGCGCCATATCCAACTGAGCTCGCGTCCGTATGCAGCTCAATGGGATGTTGTGGATCAAATATCGTTAAAACTGGTTTGCTTGTGAGAATATCGACAACTCGTTTACGAATTACCTCATGCTCATCTTTCCAAACAAATTTATTTTTCTCAGATGTGAGAGAATAGAGAGACTTCATAAGCTGAGAAAATCCAGGGATGAACTGTCGAAAATATGAAGCCAATCCTATGAATTGACGTAATGTGGTAACGGAACTAGGTGATGGCAACGCACATAATGCTTCAATCTTCCGCAAATTTGAACGGATCTCGCCAGCATGTACTTCATTCCCCAAATACTGCACAGTTTCTCTCAGAAAAGAACATTTTTCTACGTTGAACGAAAAACCAGCTTCTGTTAAAACTTTTAATACACTTTCTAGTCTCTCAAGTGCTTCTTCCTTGGTGGATGCTACAATCATTATGTCGTCCATATAAACAATAACAAAAGAATATGCTAGTTCACCTAGTGCTTTTATTACAGCTCATTGAAAAACCGAAGGAGCATTTTTCAGACAAAATGGCAGCGCCAAATATTCATACTGGCCGTCTGGGGTCACAAAGGCAGTGTATTCGATTGAGTCAGCGTGAACTGGCACTTGATGATACCCAGACGCCATGTCTATGCAAGTGAAATACTTGGCTCCTGTAATCTTGCAATCTGGTCAGATATTAAAGGTAATGGAAACTTGTCAGCAACTGTGTTTCTGTTCAGTTCCCTATAATCTACACAAAGTCTGGCAGATCCATTTTTTTTACCAACAGTGCGGGACTGGCAAAGGGTGAACAGCTGGGTCTAATTACTTTGTGCTCGATCAACTCTTTAATTTTTGCTCTTAATATTTCTCTTTCGCTCGGACTAAATCGATATGGTCGCCTTTGAACTGTCTTTGTTGGCTCAGTTAAACGAATGATCATTTCACCAGTGCTTACTTGAGTAAGAGGAGTTCCCCGAATAAACGACTTTGAGTACTTTTTCAATAACTGTATTAATTGATTTTTCTCCGCCCCATACAACACTGTCTCTACTTTATCAAAGTTATACTCATTGTCTGATACATCACAAACGTTAATTGATTTATCTTTAACTAATTCTACGCCCTTGCTTGATATTACTACAGAAAATCCTTGGGCCAAGATTTCACGCCCAATTACAATTTTGTTTTTCATACAATCGTCATTAACCACATGAAACATAATTTCGATACAATATCCGTCAATCATAACATTACTTAAAATCTGTATGGTACTAACAAAATTAGCATTACCCAAACCGCTTAAAAATACGACGTTGTTAATTCTCTTCCCAGTCAGTTTGTGCGATATAGTCTCTTTAACCAAAGAGCACTCTGCCCCAGAATCAAAAGTAATTGGAAACTTCTCACCTCGTTGCATCATGATAGTTTTCGGCTCATCCACCGTACATAACTCAACGCGTTTATGTACCCGAGCTCTCAATTCTCCTTCTCCAGTATTCTTGGGACATTGAGTTGAAATATGCCCAATCTCATGACAACGGTAGCATGTTAGAGTGTTCTTAGCACGCTGCGAACGCCCCTGATCTTGTCCACGTTTCGCTCCAGTAAATGCCTGCTAATTTACTTTGCATTCAGTCTTCTTGTGCCCAAGCTGACCACAGTTGTGACAGATTGATCCAAAAATCTTAGCACGTTTAGCGATGGGCTCTTCATTTAGGATATTGACTCATTTTTTCTCCAACGAAAAAACATGAAGCTCTGACTGCAAATCGCGTCTGGTTTTGATACTTGCAGTGCAAGCTACACGCTGTAGTCGAGGGTCGTGATTCGCCAAAAGTCCCCAACGGAAGCTGCGATTTCTTCTTTATCCAAGTTACGCCATTTTGTAATAAGTGACGTCATCTTTCTGCTTGCATACACAGCTAAGCTCTCGTCAGCGTTTGGACGAGTGTTTAGCATATTTAAAATTGTCGCCGCTGGTGACTCTCTGTCATCGAACCGCTGCTCAAGCAATTGCCTAAATTGCTGCCATGTTATGCCAGGGTAACATACCTCCGAAAGCCACTGTGTCGCACTTCCTTCTAGAGACTTCGCTAGTGCTAAAAACAATGCACCGCCTTCCAACGGTTTTTCGGCAAAAATTATTTCTACAGTCGCACACCACTGCACAGCATCCGCTCCAGCAGCGTCCGAGTTAAACTTCGGCAACACGATTTCACCATTTTTCTGTGGCTCCGCTGGCGATGGTTTTAAAACGTGAGCAAGTTGCAAAAAGTTCTGGTTTTGCTGCTCCAATAACACACGAAATTGCTCTTGAAACATCGAAGGCGGCGGATTGTATCCCACTTCTGATATCGAAGAACTATTATTATTTACAACAGAGCCCGATTTTTGCGGATTTATATTTTGGTCCATACTCTTGTGTAAATGACTAGAGCGAGTCCCAATGTACGTGTTGAGCCGAACTAGTGGAAAACAAAAGAAACGTACGCCTATTTCACAACCCAACACGCGTTTTCGTGGTGTCTCTTTCACTCAACTTAACATTGGGCCACACTGACGACTCCAAAGTGTCGTCCCACTCTCTTACATAGTGCTATATAACGTCAAAAAGGACATCTCCTTTACCACACTAACTGATTTGTCTCGAAAGTTGAGCGCGCAGTTCAAATAATCAAATAATCTCCGACAAATATAACTTAGAGAGTAATGTTCAATTCTGCCCTTTCTAAGCAGATCTTTGTGAATTCATTACTTTTCAAGTTATGCCTCGCTTATAGGGATCCTATTTCTGCTTCTTTCCTGCAAGCTGATCTTGACATCTTCAATTCATGGTGTAAAACCAATCTAATTGCCCTAAATTGTACAAAGTGCAAAGCCATGACTTTTTGCAGGACACGACCTGTGCATGTCCAATACTTGTTAGACGGCCATCTTCTTGAGAATATATCTCAAATCAATGACCTAGGCATCTTACTTGATCGTAAACTCTCCTTCAATGATCACATTGAGTTCATGGTAAATAAAGCCATGAAGGTCTTAGGTTTCATTAAGCGTTGGTCTAAGGAATTCAATGACCCTTATACGACTAACCAGCTTTACGTCTCTCTGGTACGTTCCATCCTCGAGTATGGGTCCTGTTTGTGGTCGCCACAGTATCAGACTTACGAAGTCAAAATCGAGTCGGTGCAAAAGAAGTTTTTTATTTTCGCACTAAAAAACTTAAACTGGTCATTACAGCTCAACCTACCGCCATATCCTAGTAGATTACTTTTAATTAATCTTCCTTCTCTTTCTCACCGTCGCACTATGCTGCGTGTAACTTTTATTCTTAAACTGATCAATGGTTATATTAACTCGCCTTTCTTGCTTAACAAATTAATCTTTTCAATTCCTATCAGATCTACCCGTTTCTTTTCCTTATTAACAATTAGCACTTGCCCTACCTTATGCATGAGCCATTTTGAGTACTATGTTCTGAGTTTAACAGTCTTTACGGGGTTGTTAAATCAGAGTCTTCTACATCCACTAATAAAGCCTTAATCTTAGAACATTTACTCACACATTAATCACAAAATCTCTGGTGGTGGTCATTGATTTAATTGGGTTTTCTGGGATTCCCCAATCCTTGTAACAAATGTTGAATCAATTTATAATTTACTCACCCCAGAATTAATAATTCAATTTATTATTATTATTTTCTATTTTTTAATCGTTTTTATTTAATTCTAAGTTTTTATTTTTAAAAATATTAATATTTAATTTCTTGATTTTTAATTTTAATGATACTTTTTACGAGAAATGATAAATTGTCCATGGTATGTCCGCGGACCATCCAGCACCAGCCATACTGGCTAATTTCACGCGACACTAATAATCCTGACTGTCAATGATGTATTGATCATATTTTGAATGTACATCAAAAAGTTGTTCACATGGTCAGTTTTAAAATTTTTGACTTATATTTTGCCATTCTTGCACATTAACTCATAGCAAAAATGTCAAAAAAGTGAAAATTTTAAAATAATCGATATCTAGTATCAAAATGACTATAAAAAACTTTAGCGCTTGTGATTTGGTACCATATTTTAGAAATATGGCCACAGTATTGAAAAGTAGTCAAAAACAGCTCCTTGAGCAAAAAATGATACTTTCCTCATTTTTGAGGAACAAAAACTTTTTCAGATCTTCGCGGACTTTCCATATCTATGCATTTCTGGATACGGGTTTGATTATACTTTAAATCGGTATCAAATGTTTATTATAAACAAATGTGGCAAGGAAAGTGAAAAATTAAAATATATCTGTTTTTTTGTTTAAAAAAATTAGACTTTCGCAATTTTTAGACGCCATAACTTACAAAAAATCAACCGATTTTCAAAGTTTTTGCATTTGAGTGAATAGTTTTGATCACATTTTGAATCTACGTCAATAAATTCAAAAAATTTTAAATAGGAATTTTTTTGTGCCCAATCGATATCTAGTATCAAAATGAGTTTAAAAAACTTTACCGCTCGTGATTTGGTATCATATTTTAGAAAATATGATCATAGTATTGAAAAATGGTCAAAAACAGCTCCTTGAGCAAAAAATGATACTTTCCTCATCTTTGAGGAACACAAACGTTTCCACATCATCGCGGACTTTCCATATTTAAGAATATCTGGGTACGGTTTTGATTATATTTTAAATCGGTATCAAATGTTTATTATAAATAAATATGAAAAAGAAAGTGAAATATTTAAATATATCTGTTTTTTGTTGAAAAAATTAGACTTTTGCAACTTTGAGACGCCATAACTAAGCTAAAAATCAATCTATTTTCAAAATTTTTGCATTTGTGTGAATAGTTTTGATCACATTTTGAATCTACGTCAATAAATTCAAAAAATTTTAAATAGGAATTTTTTGTGCCCAATCGATATCTAGTATCAAAATGAGTTTAAAAAACTTTACCGCTCGTGATTTGGTATCATATTTTAGAAAATATTTCCACAGTATTAAAATATGGTCAAAAAGAGCTTTTTGGACAAAAAATGATATCTTCCTCATCTTTGAGGAACCATAACTTTCCACATCTTCGCGGATTTTCCATATTTAAGCATATCTGGGTACGGTTATGATTATACTTTAAATCGGTATCAAATGTTTATTATAAATAAATATGAAAAAGAAAGTGAAAAATTTAAATATATCTGTTTTTTTGTTTAAAAAAATTAGACTTTCGCAACTTTTAGACGCCATAACTTAGCTAAAAATCAACCGATTTTCAAATTTTTTGCATTTGTGTGAATGGTTTTGATCACATTTTGAATCTACGTTAAAAAAATTAACATCCATTGACATTAACAGTTTAAATTTTGTGACCAATTTTTTTTGCCATTTTTGCATATTAACTCCTACCCTAAATGTAAAAAAATGTTCAAAAAGAGCTCTTTGAATAAAAAATGATATCTTTCTCATCTTTGAGAAACAATAACTTTTCACAATTGTGCTGATTTTCTATAATTATGCCTTTCTGGATACGGCTTTGATTATACGGTATAAAATGTTTTTTTCTTCAAAAAATTGAGATTTTTGCAACTTTGAGAAGCCATAACTTAGCCGCAAAGCAAAACTGGCGATTGACTTAATCAATGAAACAAATTCGCGATCTACTGTGCTAGGAAACAACCGCTTTGCGTCATTGGCTGATGGAGCGTACAATGCTATGCAGATAGAGTTACTAGAGACTTATTGTGATGACATTTCCAGGGAAATCGAGCCTAGACCAGGAGCAAAAGGACTACCTAAGCCACCTGCAATTTGCGTACCAATTGTCTTCAATCCTAATACTTTCGAGCAAACTACAGTATTCGCATTTCAAAATTTGGAGTGTCGCGCATATATACGAAAGACTCTAGCGCGTTCCGATCAGTTGTGAGGAAATTAACTGAAATGAACAGCCAATTTTGGCACCACCAGCTTAAGGAAGAAAAGCCGTTTAGAGTAGTTGTAAAAGGCATGCACCCCAATATACCAAAGGAACAAATCTCTCAGGCCTTCGCGGACAAAGGCTTTGAAACCGTAAACATTTACTGCTCAAGAAAACCAGACTGGCGTAACATCGAAATCAACGCAGAGGATGATGAAGATACAGTGGTATTCAAGACCAGACAAAATGTCTTCTTTATTAACTTAATTCAAGAAAATGGTGTATCTAATGCTCTAAAAATTACACAGCTCGTCAGGTATCGAGTCACTGTAGAACGAGCACCACGCAGAAATAAGATTCTGCAATGTACGAGGTGCCACATATTCATTCATTCCAAAAATTATTGCATGCAGAATCCCATTTGCGGCAAATGCTCAGGCCCTCACAGCACTGACTCTCCATTTTGCACAAGTGAGAACTTTCTGTACATAAATTGTGGTGGCGATCACGCCTCTACTGACAGAGAATGCCCAGTTAGAAAACAAAAAGCACTAAAGCTCCGGGAAAGAACACGTTTAACTGAAATGGCTAGCAGAAACAACACAACTCCTCGCGGTTTCATCCCAGCTGAAACTGTTAGGTGCAATGTGTCATACGCAGATATTGTGCAGCCCAAAGCAAGTGTAACACGGTCAAATACTAACACTCTGCAAGATAACGCCACAGCTCTGAATGACTCTGGCCTAAACATTAAAATTGTTGTTATAGAAAATGCAATACGTGAGATCAATGGTAGAATGAATCAACTGTTTAAACTGATTCAGGAAACTGTTGAATCAAACAAGGCCTTTCGGGAACTAGTGCAAGCTCTGATCTCTAACATATCAAAATGATTCAATCAAATATTAAAATCGAATTGTGGAATGCGCGAGGTTTATCCAAGAATTCTGAAGAACTCCGGTTATTCCTCCGTGAAGACAAAATCGACATCATGCTGGTAGCAAAAAACTCACATGCGTGAAGGACAACGGATCTTCATTCCAGGCTTCCACGCTTACCATGCCTTTCACCCAAGTGATGATAGCAGAGGTGGAGCAACTGTTCTGGTGCGTTGCAACAACCAATCGTCAAAGAGCATTAGTGAGATTACAAACAGAAGAGGGTAGCGTTTTAATTGCGTCCCTGTATCTTCCTCCTAGAGAGCAATGGTCGAGAATAGAATTTGAGACAGTACTTGCCACGTTTGGACACAAATTCATAGCGGGTGGAGATTTCAACGCGAAACATTCGTGGGGGGCAATTCTCGGGCATGCTCCCGAGGTAAGCAGCTGCAAGATGCCATTGCTCATGGGCAGTTTCAAATTTTAGCTACAGGAGAGCCAACATTTTACTCCGCCAACTTACGACTAACTCCTACAGCACTGGACTTCTTTATAACCAATGGGTATCAAATCTGTAGGTTTAAAGTAAAAGCCTCTCACGAACTTTCTTCGGACCACATCCCTCTCATTGCCGAACTGCACTCTCAGCCCGCTCAACTAAAGAATCGGCCTCTGCTATTTGCCCGAAACGCGAACATAACAATATTCAAGGCACAACTGGAGGAACTCAATGACTTGGAACCTGCACTACATACTGCGGAAAACATTGACGATGGTATAGAACATTTCATGAGCACATTGAAGCGGGCGGCTGCAAGTGCCGCGCCCCGTCACCAAAATATAAGGCAACATTCGAACCAGACACAACTTCTTGACGCAATAGCAGCCCTATTACACACCAAACGCAGAGTAAGGAAGGAATACGCAAGAACAGGTGATACTATACCGTAGAAAAGAGCAGCTATTTAATGATTTTCTGGAAAACCTGGTAACTGATAATACTACGAATTACTCTCTTTGAAAGATCACTAAGCGCATTAAATCACAAGCAATGCCGAGAACAGCTTTACGAAACCCGCCAGGCGGCTGGTACAGAACGAGTTGTGACAAGGCGGCAGCGTTTGCAGACAACCTGGAGCAGAGATTCAAGCCTTTTGACTTTAACATTAGAAGAAGTGAAACAACTTGTCTCAAAGCTACGCCCAAAAAAGGCGCCTGGTGAAGACCTGCTCGATAACAGGACAATAAGGATACTCCCTGATGGTGCTCTGCAGTTTCTAGTGCGGATCTACAATAGCATTTTGCGTGTTGGCTACTTTCCCAAGGCATGGAAAAGAGCCGCGATAATTATGATACCCAAACCAGGAAAACCGCTAACCGAAGTGGACTTTTACCGGCCCATAAGTCTCTTTTCATCACTTGGCAAAATGTTCAAGTGACTAATTTTAAATAGAATTCTTGCTTTAGACGAGGTACAGCAGACGTTCCAAAAGTTTTAGTTTGGCTTTCGAAGGCAGCATGGCACCCCTGAACAACTGCATAGGGTGGTTAACTTCGTCCTAGAAGCCCTGGAACATAAGGAATAAGCAGTTGCCGCTTTTCTTGATATCCAACAAGCCTTTGACAGATGCCTTTGTGGCATCCTGGCTTGTTCTATAAGGCTAAGAAGGTGTTGACCCCACAGCTATTTACACTTGTAAAAAGTTTCCTGGACGGGCGGTCGTTCAGCGTATCACTTTCTGAGAGCAAGTCGACCGTCAGAAGGATCGAAGCTGGTGTTCCGCAAGGCAGTGTTCTAGGTCTGAGTCTCTACTCCATATTTCCTGCTGATATGCCCAATCAATATGCGATCTCGGAGTTACAACACAGAGACACTCTCATTGCTACATACGCTGATGACAACGCAGTGCTTACTTAAAACGACAACATATTTCATGCCACGAGTGTACTACAAGAGTACTGGGAATCTCCCAGAGCATCGTTCAAATAGAAATTATCTTAGACACCAATTCCTAATCAAGATTATCTTAATTGTAAATATTGTAAATTTCGAACCATAGTTTATCTAGACATAGTTTTACTTTAAATTATTTTTTTTCTCATTAGTTTAAGTTGCCACAAAGGTAATAGAATACTATTCAGCTGTAATAAATATTTCTAATAAATACGATTAATAAGAAAAAGTCCTTGTTGCGCTGGCAACACTAGTCAGTGTACACATGTATTCGAAAGCACTGTAAATTTGCTTGCATGTATTATTTATTGAGTCTATCATGAGACAGGAGAACGTTATCAACATATTGGAACACAATTTGGATCACAATCCTACAAAATTCGGAATCCAGGATGACTTGCAATCCTCTGCTCGCAATTGGTTACCAAAGGTGGTTGGCCAGATCGGACCTTTGAGAAGATCCAGCCACATGAATTGCTACTGTTTACTACTTTTTGGATGAAGGAGTGATCTCTTACAAATAAAATAAAATAAAATCATTTTTGGTAGTTGTGATTTTACTAAATATGATGCGATGTTAATGTCTTAAATGAGTAATTCTAATTGCTAATATAATACTAAAATTATCTACATCAAAAAAATCCAACGGTAATCGTTGTTTCTTGCATTACACACAGCTTGATACAGCTGTACGCAGACTTTTCTTGCCAAAAAACTTGTGCATTTTTTTTTTTTTTTTAATTTAAATAAAGAAATAGATGAAGAGTCGCTATAATTATTGATAACAGATGTGTTGTTAATATAAAAAGAAATTGGGGCAATATCTTCTACATACCTTTTTTTATTTAACGTCAAAGTTTCGGTTAATATTTGTACGCACACTTTTCTGCCTAGTGTATAAACTAACTTATAAAGATATTAAGAAAAATAAATAAATTAAATAGAGTTCATCAAAGAAAATTTGTATAATATATTCGTATAAGGTATCAACATTATTTTTGATCTCTGTATGTTTTTCTGGAACTCTCTCCATTATCTCATATGGTTTGTAGTGCAATATTACTTTTTTTATAAAGTTTTAAAGCAATATTCTCCAAGGCTCACTTTTGCACAGAAATTTTCTAAGTAAAATGAAAAACAAAATTTATTGTTATCATATACAAAAAATAAAATGTTGCTTAGTTAAAAACAAGTTTCTTTCTAACTCATCGTGCGGTCCTTATGCCAGCATCCACGGCACGGCGATTATTAGCTGCATAAATTGTTTCATAGACATAAACAATATCACATATGATGACTCTGAAGATAACGTCCTAGAAGATGTTAGAATCACCTTACCCAACCTAAACCTAATAATGGTAAAGAATAGCACAAGAGAATTCGAGCGGGGGTAATTCGAGCTCGAGACCTCTAGAGAACAAATCGATTCCAAGGCGCATCCCGATAGGCAAGAGCGGCGATGCTGGAGTTTCTCTATAGGCTCAAGGTGTGGATCATCAACCACCAATGTGTTGAAAACCGAAGCAAAGTCTGCATATTCCGTGTACCCACCAGAACATTTTTGGAGCTTAAGCTCAGGCAGTCGGATTCGACGAGGCATTTCGAACACTAATTGACTGCCCAAAAGTGTTCGACGAGTTCAAGTCGCACCATGATTTCTGCTGCACTAAACGACTAAACACACTCGTCATGCATTGACGACTCCTTTCGCTTTAGATATGGTACCCTGTTGAAGGGTGTACCTATATCTCCGGACGCGTGCTTGGCAACTCGTTTTGCATGTTGTATTAAATCATAATATTTGCTTAAACAGCTGAAGCCAACGAACACAGCACAAAGAGAACGCGCGATAACGGTCAACGTTTAACTGTTCGCAGCACAATCGTTCGCGGCACGCGTAAACTTCGTCAAATTGAAAATTGTAATAACAGTTGCAGAGAGTGAGCAGCGCAGTCGCTGTCGGCAGCCTGACCATCACTGAACCTGCTCCCGACACTTGTGATGTAAAAGTACTTTAAGCTGTACAGATTCTTCACTTATTAAATTTATTAAAAAAAAATTTACGTTTCGTTTATGTAAAAAAAGAGGGCTGGCTCGAATTGTAATTGATTCTTGAAGATTCGAACTGTTAGTAATTATCAGGTAATGATTATTTTTGCGTTAAAATTGTCAGTGTATCAATAAGTAAAACTGTTAGAAATGGAAAAGTCGAATTGGCATTGGCCGATTGTTTACAATATATTCATGTGTTCAATTAAATTTGTCATATTTATCATTTCAATCTCTTCAAAGTTATTTTGAGTTATATTTTCCATAAATATTATTTTTTTTAATTTTAAAAATTTAATGTAATATCAAAATGATTATAATAATATTTGTCGGGAGCAGAAGCAGCTATTACAAAAAACATTAAAAACACAAGTCATAAGAAAAGCCATCAGCCATCATTAGCAGATCCGCTTTGTAACTTCTATCTTATATTAAAATAAAACTGTAATTCAAGTGACTGACATTCGTGACGGTTCTAATTCTTATTAAAGAGAGGTCTATGTACGAAAGGTGCCTTTAAACTAAAAGGATTCCTCGAATCATTTGGTGACCCCGACATGATCAATAATAAATATATATTTAAACATCTTTTTAATTAGAGCGGATCTCAATAATTCGCTTTCGGTATTATTTCGTGTTTGGAGCTACTATAAGTAATTGGTGCAGATCAGCTGGTGTTCAAGATCTCTTCAAATCTCCTTATATAATCGTTTAAGCTGTGTTGTGCATCTTATCATAGGGTCAATATTCGATCCGCATGACCGTTAAGGCTGATGTTTGATGACCTTTAATTGGGCTCTATGGCGGTTCAGAACACTGGAATCAAAGTTGTGTCGCTTTTATGAGGGAATATGCAGAGTTAGGTCCCATGTCGATTTCGGAAAAGTCCAGTCATCCACAAAATTTTCTTGTCCATCGCTGTGTCCAGAGGCTGGATAGCACAACTACAAAACTTGAGTTGTACTTGATGGATCTGCCAAGACTATTCCCGAACGCGGGGCCTTCTATTCAACCCTAAGTTGTTCAGCAGCCTTATCTGGTTCCGCTTCTTCAAGGTCGCACTGTGTGGTGAGATCTGCAAGATATACAGATGCGTGCGAATTTCTCATCGTGATCAACTCCAGCAATGCATCTTGTGGAGGGACGAGTCGGCACAGCCAATTCAGGAGTACCATTTAGAGACGGTCACATATGGAATGAGGCTTTTATGTGTATGACTTGATCACAGGAGGTAATTCAGTGAAGGATGTCGGAAAATTGCGCGTGCAGATTAAGGATCTTTCAGAAGCACTAGAAGGAGAACCACATAGCTATGACGAAAAGATGATAGAATTACATGACGGTTCTGATATAACCAAGGCCTTAGGTTTTGCATGGAGTACCAACTCGGATAAGTTGCTTTCCAGCTTTGCTGGAAGTCTTCCAAACGTGAAATTCTTTCTGCCATTGCAACGATCTAGTGGCAAGGCGATGCATTACACATGGTTGGAACACGCAGGATAACGTCAGTGGATTCCTTCAAGTTTGCTCGGCTTGTGGTGGAGCCAGGATCTTTATTGGAGATACATGCCTTTGTGATACCATCATGGCAGCGTATGGGGCAGCGATTTTCAATGCACAATGTAAACACAAGTCATATGTGAAGCCATCAGCTGAGGCCAGCCGCTAGCAGACTGGCAGTCCGCTTAAGGTTGCCATATGTTGCGATCGGTTATCTTCTGGTGGTCCGTTTATCTTTTTGTATCTCTCTTGCTTTGTAACTTATATGGGTCATCTATGTGGGTCATCTTCCAAACGTGGCTGTTGTCCTTGGAATCACATTTCCGGAGACGACAACGCCTATTTATTTGGATCGCAAAGGTCCTGTCCTGTGCAGGCCTGGAATGGGCGGAGGCAGAATAGGTCCAGATGCGATAGCATCTCCGGACATTAAAGAGGTGTCTTTAGGAGGGGTACAATTTTTATTGGTCACTGGTCTCAACTTCAGCTGTGGGATATGATGGAAAACCTTGTGTATCATCTTTGACAGAAGGTCTTCAGAAAGTGTAGGTCCACATAGGCTGTTGAATCAAAGCGCACTTTGCGTTTACTTGGGGACCCAATCTGTAAGCCATACACTTTTTCATTTCTTTTGCATTTCGACTACTACGGTTTGTGCTTCACGTTGTCATAAGTGACCCACTATTCATCGCCAGTCATCCTCCGCTTCAAAAACGGGTGGATTTTGTTGCGATTCAGAAGCGATTCGCATGCATCCATACGGACAAAAAGTTTTTTTTACGTCAAGTAGTGTGGTACCCATACATCGAGCTTCTTTTGAATCCAAGCTTCCTTCTCCTGCCCAGCTCTTGGCCGATGCTACGGCTGCTACTATGCCGGTCTCTTTCCATTAAATCAACGATTTTATCGCAATTTTCGACGACAGGCAGGAAATGGATACTCTATCGGGTCCAAGTCATCATTAGTTGTGAATCTGGAATTATCATATTTACTTTTATTAATTTTCTTTTTCTTTTTTATAATATTTATATTTACTCCTCTATTCATTTCCGATAATTATCAATTTGTTAATGTTAATTATCAATTAGTTGAATTTCGCTTTTTACTAATGGGCATTGCATGGATTTGACAACAATTTGGGAGTCATTTCATTTTCGATTATAGCAATTTAACTGACTAATTCTATTCATTTGTGTATTATTACTAGGGGTACCTTCGAATATTAAAATGTCTGCAGGTGTTCCACCTGTTATATTGTTCATTGCTTAATGTTTAGTGCAATCTGCTTCCAACAAATACATATGATTCATTAATTGTATATTATATGAGGAAAATTTACAATAAATTATTTAAATTATTTTGAAAACTATCATAAATGTTATAGAATCAGATATAGAAAATTCTTCCACAGCTAAAAACAATGACTGATTTCAAGCACTTGACTCTCTTAACAATCAGCGCTCGCTTAAGTTCTTCGACGCTCTTTCACACTCTTTTTGTTCAGTACAGTTCAGATCCCCATTTTTAGAAATATGTTATATATGTATTATAATATTTGAATAGTTATAATATTTTACAAATTATATAAATAAATTTTTGATTTTTTTTTAAATTTTTTCAAAGATTGGATTTTCAAAAAATGTCAATTGCATCAAACTTGAACAAATGCCGATTCAAATTATACCCAAACTAAATTAAATCATTCAAACTCTTATGATTTTCCATGGCGCCACTTTATGGACAATTGTTGTTGTGATTCGCGAGTGTAAAAATTAATAATTAACTATTCGTGACGGTCGCGGTTAACATCACTGTACATACCAAACTACCAAACGTGCCATT
>JAECWN010000055.1:135000-136866 GCA_018150725.1 Drosophila quadrilineata
AATAACAATAACAATAACAATAACAATAACAATAACAATAACAATAACAATAACAATAACAATAACAATAACAATAACAATAACAATAACAATAACAATAACAATAACAATAACAATAACAATAACAATAACAATAACAATAACAATAACAATAACAATAACAATAATAATAATAATAACAATAACAATAACAATAACAATAACAATAACAATAACAATAACAATAATAATAACAATAATAATAACAATAACAATAACAATAACAATAACAATAACAATAACAATAACAATAACAATAACAATAATAATAACAATAACAATAACAATAACAATAACAATAACAATAACAATAACAATAACAATAATAATAACAATAACAATAACAATAACAATAACAATAACAATAACAATAACAATAACAATAACAATAACAATAACAATAATAATAACAATAATAATAACAATAACAATAACAATAACAATAACAATAATAATAACAATAACAATAACAATAACAATAACAATAATAATAACAATAACAATAACAATAACAACAATAACAATAACAATAACAATAACAATAACAATAACAATAACAATAACAATAATAATAACAATAACAATAACAATAACAATAACAATAACAATAACAATAACAATAACAATAACAATAACAATAACAATAACAATAACAATAACAATAACAATAACAATAACAATAACAATAACAATAACAATAACAATAACAATAACAATAACAATAACAATAACAATAACAATAACAATAACAATAACAATAACAATAACAATAACAATAACAATAACAATAACAATAACAATAACAATAACAATAACAATAACAATAACAATAACAATAACAATAACAATAACAATAACAATAACAATAATAACAATAACAATAACAATAACAATAACAATAACAATAACAATAACAATAACAATAACAATAACAATAACAATAACAATAACAATAACAATAACAATAACAATAACAATAACAATAACAATAACAATAACAATAACAATAACAATAACAATAACAATAACAATAACAATAACAATAATAATAACAATAACAATAACAATAACAATAACAATAACAATAACAATAACAATAACAATAACAATAACAATAACAATAACAATAACAATAACAATAACAATAACAATAACAATAACAATAACAATAACAATAACAATAACAATAATAATAACAATAACAATAACAATAACAATAACAATAACAATAACAATAACAATAATAATAACAATAACAATAACAATAATAATAACAATAATAATAACAATAATAATAACAATAATAATAACAATAATAATAACAATAACAATAACAATAACAATAACAATAACAATAACAATAACAATAATAATAATAATAACAATAACAATAACAATAACAATAACAATAACAATAACAATAACAATAACAATAACAATAACAATAACAATAACAATAACAATAACAATAACAATAACAATAACAATAACAATAACAATAACAATAACAATAACAATAACAATAACAATAACAATAACAATAACAATAACAATAACAATAATAATAATAATAATAATAACAATAACAATAACAATAACAATAACAATAATAACAATAACAATAACAATAACAATAACAATAACAATAACAATAACAATAACAATAACAATAACAATAACAATAACAATAACAATAACAATAACAATAACAATAACAATAACAATAACAATAACAATAACAATAACAATAACAATCAACAATAACAATAACAATAACAATAACAATAACAATAACAATAACAATAACAATAACAATAACAATAACAA
>JAECWN010000059.1:0-41527 GCA_018150725.1 Drosophila quadrilineata
TAAAACATCGAAAAAAATCAAAAACAATCGATAAAACGTCGAAAGAAAACAATCGAAAAAACATCGAAAGGAGTCAAAACAATCAATCGAAAAAACATCGAAAAGAATCAAAAACAATCGATAAAACGTCGAAAAGTATTTGAAAGCAATCGAAAAAAACATCGAAAGGAGTCAATTTAAAATCGAAAAACATCGAAAAGAATCAAAAACAATCGATAAAGCGTCCAAAAGTCATGAAACAATCGAAAAACATCGAAAGGAGTCAATTACAATCGAGAAAACATCGAAAGAATCAAAAACAATCGATAAAACGTCGAAAGTATCGAAAACAATCGAAAAAACATCGAAAGGAGTCAATTACAATCGAAACATCGTTAGGAGTCAATTACAATCGGAAAAAAACATCGAAAAGAATCAAAAACAATCGATAAAACGTCGAAAAGTATCGAAAACATCGAAAGGAGTCAATTACAATCGAAAAACATCATTAGGAGTCATTAACAATCGAAAAAACATCGAAAGTAATCAAAAACATTCGATAAAGCGTCGAAAAGTATCGAAACAATCGAAAAAACATCGAAAGGAGTCAATTACAATCGAAAAAACATCGAAGGAGTCAATTACAATCGAAAAACATCGAAAAGAATCAAAACAATCGATAAAACGTCGAAAAAGTATCGGAAACAATCGAAAAAACATCGAAAGGAGTCAATTACAATCGAAAAAACATCGATAGGAGTCAATTACAATCGAAAAAACATCGAAAAGAATGAAAAACAATCGATAAAACGTCGAAAAGTATCGAAAACAATCGAAAAAACATCGAAAGGAGTCAATTACAATCGAAAAACATCGATAGAGTCAATAACAATCGAAAAAACATCGAAAAGAATCAAAAACATTCGATAAAGCGTCGAAAAGTATCGAAAACAATCGAAAAACATCGAAAGGAGTCAATTACAATCGAAAAAACATCGAAAAGAATCAAAAACAATCGATAAAACGTCGAAAAGTATCGAAAACAATCGAAAAAACATCGAAAGGAGTCAATTACAATCGAAAAACATCGATAGGAGTCAATAACAATCGAAAAAACATCGAAAAGAATCAAAAACATTCGATAAAGCGTCGAAAAGTATCGAAAACAATCGAAAAAACATCGAAAGGAGTCAATTACAATCGAAAAAACATCGAAAAGAATCAAAAACAATCGATAAAACGTCGAAAAGTATCGAAAGCAATCGAAAAAACATCGAAAGGAGTCAATTACAATCGAAAAAAACATCGAAAAGAATCAAAACAATCGATAAAACGTCGAAAAGTATCGAAAACAATCGAAAAAACATCGAAAGGAGTCAATTACAATCGAAAAAACATCGATAGGAGTCAATTACAATCGAAGAAACATCGAAAAGAATCAAAAACAATCGATAAAACGTCGAAAAGTATCGAAAACATTCGAAAAAACACCGAAAGGAGTCAATTAAAATCGAAAAAACATCGAAAAGAGTCAATTACAATCGAAAAAACATCGAAAAAGAATCAAAACAATCGATAAAACGTCGAAAAGAAACAAAAACAATCGATAAAACGTCGAAAAGTATCGAAAACAATCGAAAAAACATCGAAAGCAGTCAATTACAATCGAATAAACATCGAAAAGAATCGAAAACAATCGATAAAACGTCGAAAAGTATCGAAAACAATCGAAAAAACATCGAAAGGAGTCAATTACAATCGAAAAACATCGATAGGAGTCAATTACAATCGAAAAAACATCGAAAAGAATCAAAAACAATCGATAAAACGTCGAAAAGTATCGAAAACAATCGAAAAACATCGAAAGGAGTCAATTACAATCGAAAAAACATCGATGGGAGTCAATTACAATCGAAAAAACATCGAAAAGAATCAAAAACAATCGATAAAACGTCGAAAAGTATCGAAAAGAATCGAAAAACTTCGAAAAGTATCGAAAACAATCGAAAAAACATCGAAAGGAGTCAATTACAATCGAAAAAACATCGATAGGAGTCAATTACAATCGAAAAACATCGAAAAGAGTCAAAAACAATCGATAAAACGTCGAAAAGTATCGAAAACAATCGAAAAAACATCGAAAGGAGTCAATTACAATCGAAAAAAACATCGATAGGAGTCAATTACAATCGAAAAAACATCGAAAAGAATCAAAAACAATCGATAAAACGTCGAAAAGTATCGAAAACAATCGAAAAAACATCGAAAGGAGTCAATTACAATCGAAAAACATCATTAGGAGTCAATAACAATCGAAAAAACATCGAAAAGAATCAAAAAACATTCGATAAAGCGTCGAAAAGTATCGAAAACAATCGAAAAAACATCGAAAGGAGTCAATTACAATCGAAAAAACATCGAAAGGAGTCAATTACAATCGAAAAAACATCGAAAAGAATCAAAAACAATCGATAAAACGTCGAAAAGTATCGAAAACAATCGAAAAAACATCGAAAGGAGTCAATTACAATCGAAAAACATCGATAAAAGTCAATTACAATCGAAAATACATCGAAAAGAATCAAAAACAATCGATAAAACGTCGAAAAGTATCGAAAACAATCGAAAAAACATCGAAAGGAGTCAATTACAATCGAAAAAACATCGATAGGAGTCAATTACAATCGAAAAAACATCGAAAAGAATGAAAAACAATCGATAAAACGTCGAAAAGTATCGAAAACAATCGAAAAAACATCGAAAGGAGTCAATTACAATCGAAAAACATCGATAGGAGTCAATAACAATCGAAAAAACATCGAAAAGAATCAAAAACATTCGATAAAGCGTCGAAAAGTATCGAAAACAATCGAAAAAACATCGAAAGGAGTCAATTACAATCGAAAAAAACATCGAAAAGAATCAAAAACAATCGATAAAACGTCGAAAAGTATCGAAAACAATCGAAAAAACATCGAAAGGAGTCAATTACAATCGAAAAACATCATTAAGAGTCAATAACAATCGAAAAAACATCGAAAAGAATCAAAAACATTCGATAAAGCGTCGAAAAGTATCGAAAACAATCGAAAAAACATCGAAAGGGAGTCAATTACAATCGAAAAAACATCGAAAGGAGTCAATTACAATCGAAAAAACATCGAAAAGAATCAAAACAATCGATAAAACGTCGAAAAGTATCGAAAAGAATCGAAAAAACATCGAAAGGAGTCAATTACAATCGAAAAAACATCGATAAAAGTCAATTACAATCGAAAATACATCGAAAAGAATCAAAAACAATCGATAAAACGTCGAAAAGTATCGAAAACAATCGAAAAAACATCGAAAGGAGTCAATTACAATCGAAAAACATCGATAGAGTCAATTACAATCGAAAAAACATCGAAAAGAATGAAAAACAATCGATAAAACGTCGAAAAGTATCGAAAACAATCGAAAAAACATCGAAAGGAGTCAATTACAATCGAAAAACATCGATAGGAGTCAATAACAATCGAAAAAACATCGAAAAGAATCAAAAACATTCGATAAAGCGTCGAAAAGTATCGAAAACAATCGAAAAAACATCGAAAGGAGTCAATTACAATCGAAAAAACATCGAAAAGAATCAAAACAATCGATAAAACGTCGAAAAGTATCGAAAACAATCGAAAAAACATCGAAAGGAGTCAATTACAATCGAAAAAACATCGATAGGAGTCAATAACAATCGAAAAAACATCGAAAAGAATCAAAAACATTCGATAAAGCGTCGAAAAGTATCGAAAACAATCGAAAAAACATCGAAAGGAGTCAATTACAATCGAAAAACATCGAAAAGAATCAAAAACAATCGATAAAACGTCGAAAAGTATCGAAAGCAATCGAAAAACATCGAAAGGAGTCAATTACAATCGAAAAAACATCGAAAAGAATCAAAAACAATCGATAAAACGTCGAAAAGTATCGAAAACAATCGAAAAAACATCGAAAGGAGTCAATTACAATCGAAAAAACATCGATAGGAGTCAATTACAATCGAAGAAACATCGAGAAGAATCAAAAACAATCGATAAAACGTCGAAAAGTATCGAAAACATTCGAAAAAACACCGAAAGGGGTCAATTAAAATCGAAAAAACTTCGAAAAGAGTCAATTACAATCGAAAAAACATCGAAAAGAATCAAAAACAATCGATAAAACGTCGAAAAGAAACAAAAACAATCGATAAAACGTCGAAAAGTATCGAAAACAATCGAAAAAACATCGAAAGCAGTCAATTACAATCGAATAAACATCGAAAAGAATCGAAAACAATCGATAAAACGTCGAAAAGTATCGAAAACAATCGAAAAAACATCGAAAGGAGTCAATTACAATCGAAAAAACATCGATAGGAGTCAATTACAATCGAAAAAACATCGAAAAGAGTCAAAATCAATCGATAAAACGTCGAAAAGTATCGAAAACAATCAAAAAAACATCGAAAGGAGTCAATTACAATCGAAAAACATCGATAGGAGTCAATTACAATCGAAAAACATCGAAAAGAATCAAAAACAATCGATAAAACGTCGAAAAGTATCGAAAACAATCGAAAAAACATCGAAAGGAGTCAATTACAATCGAAAAAACATCATTAGGAGTCAATAACAATCGAAAAAACATCGAAAAGAATCAAAAACATTCGATAAAGCGTCGAAAAGTATCGAAAACAATCGAAAAACATCGAAAGGAGTCAATTACAATTGAAAAAAACATCGAAAGGAGTCAATTACAATCGAAAAAACATCGAAAAGAATCAAAAACAATCGATAAAACGTCGAAAAGTATCGAAAAGAATCGAAAAAACATCGAAAGGAGTCAATTACAATCGAAAAAACATCGATAAAAGTCAATTACAATCGAAAATATATCGAAAAGAATCAAAAACAATCGATAAAACGTCGAAAAGTATCGAAAACAATCGAAAAAACATCGAAAGGAGTCAATTACAATCGAAAAAACATCGATAGGAGTCAATTACAATCGAAAAAACATCGAAAAGAATGAAAAACAATCGATAAAACATCGAAAAGTATCGAAAACAATCGAAAAAACATCGAAAGGAGTCAATTACAATCGAAAAAACATCGATAGGAGTCAATAACAATCGAAAAAACATCGAAAAGAATCAAAAACATTCGATAAAGCGTCGAAAAGTATCGAAAACAATCGAAAAAACATCGAAAGGAGTCAATTACAATCGAAAAAACATCGAAAAGAATCAAAAACAATCGATAAAACGTCGAAAAGTATCGAAAACAATCGAAAAAACATCGAAAGGAGTCAATTACAATCGAAAAAACATCGAAAAGAATCAAAAACAATCGATAAAACGTCGAAAAGTATCGAAAGCAATCGAAAAAACATCGAAAGGAGTCAATTACAATCGAAAAAACATCGAAAGGAGTCAAAAAAAGAATGAAAAACAATCGATAAAACGTCGAAAAGTATCGAAAACAATCGAAAAAACATCGAAAGGAGTCAATTACAATCGAAATAACATCGATAGGAGTCAATAACAATCGAAAAAACATCGAAAAGAATCAAAAACATTGGATAAAGCGTCGAAAAGTATCGAAAACAATCGAAAAAACATCGAAAGGAGTCAATTACAATCGAAAAAACATCGAAAAGAATCAAAAACAATCGATAAAACGTCGAAAAGTATCGAAAGCAATCGAAAAAACATCGAAAGGAGTCAATTACAATCGAAAAAACATCGAAAAGAATCAAAAACAATCGATAAAACGTCGAAAAGTATCGAAAACAATCGAAAAAACATCGAAAGGAGTCAAAAAAAGAATGAAAAACAATCGATAAAACGTCGAAAAGTATCGAAAACAATCGAAAAAACATCGAAAGGAGTCAATTACAATCGAAAAAACATCGATAGGAGTCAATAACAATCGAAAAAACATCGAAAAGAATCAAAAACATTCGATAAAGCGTCGAAAAGTATCGAAAACAATCGAAAAAACATCGAAAGGAGTCAATTACAATCGAAAAAACATCGAAAAGAATCAAAAACAATCGATAAAACGTCGAAAAGTATCGAAAACAATCGAAAAAACATCGAAAGGAGTCAATTACAATCGAAAAAAACATCGATAGGAGTCAATAACAATCGAAAAAACATCGAAAAGAATCAAAAACATTCGATAAAGCGTCGAAAAGTATCGAAAACAATCGAAAAAACATCGAAAGGAGTCAATTACAATCGAAAAAAACATCGAAAAGAATCAAAAACAATCGATAAAACGTCGAAAAGTATCGAAAGCAATCGAAAAAACATCGAAAGGAGTCAATTACAATCGAAAAAAACATCGAAAAGAATCAAAAACAATCGATAAAACGTCGAAAAGTATCGAAAACAATCGAAAAAACATCGAAAGGAGTCAATTACAATCGAAAAAACATCGATAGGAGTCAATTACAATCGAAGAAACATCGAGAAGAATCAAAAACAATCGATAAAACGTCGAAAAGTATCGAAAACATTCGAAAAAACACCGAAAGGGGTCAATTAAAATCGAAAAACTTCGAAAAGAGTCAATTACAATCGAAAAAACATCGAAAAGAATCAAAACAATCGATAAAACGTCGAAAAGAAACAAAAACAATCGATAAAACGTCGAAAAGTATCGAAAACAATCGAAAAAAACATCGAAAGCAGTCAATTACAATCGAATAAACATCGAAAAGAATCGAAAACAATCGATAAAACGTCGAAAAGTATCGAAAACAATCGAAAAAACATCGAAAGGAGTCAATTACAATCGATAAAACATCGAAAAGAATCAAAAACAATCGATAAAACGTCGAAAAGTATGGAAAACAATCGAAAAAACATCGAAAGGAGTCAATTACAATCGAAAAAACATCGATAGGAGTCAATTACAATCGAAAAAACATCGAAAAGAGTCAAAAACAATCGATAAAACGTCGAAAAGTATCGAAAACAATCAAAAAAACATCGAAAGGAGTCAATTACAATCGAAAAAACATCGATAGGAGTCAATTACAATCGAAAAACATCGAAAAGAATCAAAAACAATCGATAAAACGTCGAAAAGTATCGAAAACAATCGAAAAACATCGAAAGGAGTCAATTACAATCGAAAAACATCATTAGGAGTCAATAACAATCGAAAAAACATCGAAAAGAATCAAAACATTCGATAAAGCGTCGAAAAGTATCGAAAACAATCGAAAAAACATCGAAAGGAGTCAATTACAATTGAAAAAACATCGAAAGGAGTCAATTACAATCGAAAAAACATCGAAAAGAATCAAAAACAATCGATAAAACGTCGAAAAGTATCGAAAAGAATCGAAAAAAACATCGAAAGGAGTCAATTACAATCGAAAAACATCGATAAAAGTCAATTACAATCGAAAATATATCGAAAAGAATCAAAAACAATCGATAAAACGTCGAAAAGTATCGAAAACAATCGAAAAAACATCGAAAGGAGTCAATTACAATCGAAAAAACATCGATAGGAGTCAATTACAATCGAAAAAACATCGAAAAGAATGAAAAACAATCGATAAAACATCGAAAAGTATCGAAAACAATCGAAAAAACATCGAAAGGAGTCAATTACAATCGAAAAAACATCGATAGGAGTCAATAACAATCGAAAAAACATCGAAAAGAATCAAAAACATTCGATAAAGCGTCGAAAAGTATCGAAAACAATCGAAAAAACATCGAAAAGGAGTCAATTACAATCGAAAAAACATCGAAAAGAATCAAAAACAATCGATAAAACGTCGAAAAGTATCGAAAACAATCGAAAAAACATCGAAAGGAGTCAATTACAATCGAAATAACATCGATAGGAGTCAATAACAATCGAAAAAACATCGAAAAGAATCAAAAACATTGGATAAAGCGTCGAAAAGTATCGAAAACAATCGAAAAAACATCGAAAGGAGTCAATTACAATCGAAAAAACATCGAAAAGAATCAAAAACAATCGATAAAACGTCGAAAAGTATCGAAAACAATCGAAAAACATCGAAAGGAGTCAATTACAATCGAAAAACATCGAAAAGAATCAAAAACAATCGATAAAACGTCGAAAAGTATCGAAAACAATCGAAAAAACATCGAAAGGAGTCAATTACAATCGAAAAAACATCGATAGGAGTCAATTACAATCGAAGAAACATCGAAAAGAATCAAAAACAATCGATAAAACGTCGAAAAGTATCGAAAACAATCGAAAAAACACCGAAAGGAGTCAATTAAAATCGAAAAAACATCGAAAAGAATCAAAAACAATCGATAAAACGTCGAAAAGAAGCAAAAACAATCGATAAAACGTCGAAAAGTATCGAAAACAATCGAAAAAACATCGAAAGCAGTCAATTACAATCGAATAAACATCGAAAAGAATCGAAAACAATCGATAAAACGTCGAAAAGTATCGAAAACAATCGAAAAAACATCGAAAGGAGTCAATTACAATCGAAAAAACATCGATAGGAGTCAATTACAATCGAAAAACATCGAAAAAAATCAAAAACAATCGATAAAACGTCGAAAAGTATCGAAAACAATCGAAAAAACATCGAAAGGAGTCAATTACAATCGAAAAAACATCGATGGGAGTCAATTACAATCGAAAAAACATCGAAAAGAATCAAAAACAATCGATAAAACGTCGAAAAGTATCGAAAAGAATCGAAAAAACATCGAAAAGAGTCAAAAACAATCGATAAAACGTCGAAAAGTATCGAAAACAATCGAAAAAACATCGAAAGGAGTCAATTACAATCGAAAAAACATCGATAGAGTCAATTACAATCGAAAAACATCGAAAAGAATCAAAACAATCGATAAAACGTCGAAAAGTATCGAAAACAATCGAAAAAACATCGAAAGGAGTCAATTACAATCGAAAAAACATCATTAGGAGTCAATAACAATCGAAAAAACATCGAAAAGAATCAAAAACATTCGAAAAAACATCGAAAGGAGTCAATTACAATCGAAAAAACATCGATAGGGAGTCAATTACAATCGAAAAACATCGAAAAGAATCAAAAACAATCGATAAAACGTCGAAAAGTATCGAAAGAATCGAAAAAACATCGAAAAGTATCGAAAACAATCGAAAAAACATCGAAAGGAGTCAATTACAATCGAAAAAACATCGATAGGAGTCAATTACAATCGAAAAAACATCGAAAAGAGTCAAAAACAATCGATAAAACGTCGAAAAGTATCGAAAACAATCGAAAAAACATCGAAAGGAGTCAATTACAATCGAAAAAACATCGATAGGAGTCAATTACAATCGAAAAAACATCGAAAAGAATCAAAAACAATCGATAAAACGTCGAAAAGTATCGAAAACAATCGAAAAAACATCGAAAGGAGTCAATTACAATCGAAAAAACATCGAAAGGAGTCAATTACAATCGAAAAACATCGAAAAGAATCAAAAACAATCGATAAAACGTCGAAAAGTATCGAAAACAATCGAAAAAACATCGAAAGGAGTCAATTACAATCGAAAAAACATCGATAAAAGTCAATTACAATCGAAAATACATCGAAAAGAATCAAAAACAATCGATAAAACGTCGAAAAGTATCGAAAACAATCGAAAAAAACATCGAAAGGAGTCAATTACAATCGAAAAAACATCGAAAAGAATCAAAAACAATCGATAAAACGTCGAAAAGTATCGAAAACAATCGATAAAACGTCGAAAAGTATCGAAAACAATCGAAAAAACATCGAAAGGAGTCAATTACAATCGAAAAAACATCGATAGGAGTCAATAACAATCGAAAAAACATCGAAAAGAATCAAAAACATTCGATAAAGCGTCGAAAAGTATCGAAAACAATCGAAAAAACATCGAAAGGAGTCAATTACAATCGAAAAAACATCGAAAAGAATCAAAAACAATCGATAAAACGTCGAAAAGTATCGAAAACAATCGAAAAAACATCGAAAGGAGTCAATTACAATCGAAAAAACATCGATAGGAGTCAATTACAATCGAAAAAACATCGAAAAGAATCAAAAACATTCGATAAAGCGTCGAAAAGTATCGAAAACAATCGAAAAAACATCGAAAGGAGTCAATTACAATCGAAAAAACATCGAAAAGAATCAAAAACAATCGACAAAACTTCGAAAAGTATCGAAAGCAATCGAAAAAACATCGAAAGGAGTCAATTACAATCGAAAAAACATCGAAAAGAATCAAAAACAATCGATAAAACGTCGAAAAGTATCGAAAACAATCGAAAAAACATCGAAAGGAGTCAATTACAATCGAAAAAACATCGATAGGAGTCAATTACAATCGAAGAAACATCGAAAAGAATCAAAAACAATCGATAAAACGTCGAAAAGTATCGAAAACATTCGAAAAAACACCGAAAGGAGTCAATTAAAATCGAAAAAACATCGAAAAGAGTCAATTACAATCGAAAAAACATCGAAAAGAATCAAAAACAATCGATAAAACGTCGAAAAGAAACAAAAACAATCGATAAAACGTCGAAAAGTATCGAGAACAATCGAAAAAACATCGAAAGGAGTCAATTACCATCGAAAAAACATTGATTTTAGTCAATTACAATCGAAAAAACATCGATAGGAGTCAATTACAATCGAAAAAACATCTAAAAGAATCAAAAACAATCGATAAAACGTCGAAAAGTATCGAAAACAATCGAAAAAACATCGAAAGGAGTCAATTACAATCGAAAAAACATTGATAGGAGTCAATTACAATCGAAAAAACATCGAAAAGAATCGAAAACAATCGAAAAAACATCGAAAGGAGTCAATTACAATCGAAAAAACATCGATAGGAGTCAATTACAATCGAAAAAACATCGAAAAGAATCAAAAACAATCGATAAAACGTCGAAAAGTATCGAAAACAATCGAAAAAACATCGAAAGGAGTCAATTACAATCGAAAAAACATCGAAAAGAATCAAAAACAATCGATAAAACGTCGAAAAGTATCGAAAACAATCGAAAAAACATCGATAGGAGTCAATAACAATCGAAAAAACATCGAAAAGAATCAAAAACATTGGATAAAACGTCGAAAAGTATCGAGAACAATCGAAAAAACATCGAAAGGAGTCAATTACCATCGAAAAAACATTGATTTTAGTCAATTACAATCGAAAAAACATCGATAGGAGTCAATTACAATCGAAAAAACATCGAAAAGAATGAAAAACAATCGATAAAACATCGAAAAGTATCGAAAACAATCGAAAAAACATCGAAAGGAGTCAATTACAATCGAAAAAACATCGATAGGAGTCAATAACAATCGAAAAAACATCGAAAAGAATCAAAAACATTCGATAAAGCGTCGAAAAGTATCGAAAACAATCGAAAAAACATCGAAAGGAGTCAATTACAATCGAAAAAACATCGAAAAGAATCAAAAACAATCGATAAAACGTCGAAAAGTATCGAAAACAATCGAAAAAACATCGAAAGGAGTCAATTACAATCGAAATAACATCGATAGGAGTCAATAACAATCGAAAAAACATCGAAAAGAATCAAAAACATTGGATAAAGCGTCGAAAAGTATCGAAAACAATCGAAAAAACATCGAAAGGAGTCAATTACAATCGAAAAAACATCGAAAAGAATCAAAAACAATCGATAAAACGTCGAAAAGTATCGAAAGCAATCGAAAAAACATCGAAAGGAGTCAATTACAATCGAAAAAACATCGAAAAGAATCAAAAACAATCGATAAAACGTCGAAAAGTATCGAAAACAATCGAAAAAAAACATCGAAAGGAGTCAATTACAATCGAAAAAAAACATCGATAGGAGTCAATTACAATCGAAGAAACATCGAAAAGAATCAAAAACAATCGATAAAACGTCGAAAAGTATCGAAAACATTCGAAAAAACACCGAAAGGAGTCAATTAAAATCGAAAAAACATCGAAAAGAATCAAAAACAATCGATAAAACGTCGAAAAGAAGCAAAAACAATCGATAAAACGTCGAAAAGTATCGAAAACAATCGAAAAAAACATCGAAAGCAGTCAATTACAATCGAATAAACATCGAAAAGAATCGAAAACAATCGATAAAACGTCGAAAAGTATCGAAAACAATCGAAAAAACATCGAAAGGAGTCAATTACAATCGAAAAAACATCGATAGAGTCAATTACAATCGAAAAAACATCGAAAAAAATCAAAAACAATCGATAAAACGTCGAAAAGTATCGAAAACAATCGAAAAAACATCGAAAGGAGTCAATTACAATCGAAAAAACATCGATGGGAGTCAATTACAATCGAAAAAACATCGAAAAGAATCAAAAACAATCGATAAAACGTCGAAAAGTATCGAAAAGAATCGAAAAAACATCGAAAAGTATCGAAAACAATCGAAAAACATCGAAAGGAGTCAATTACAATCGAAAAAACATCGATAGGAGTCAATTACAATCGAAAAAACATCGAAAAGAGTCAAAAACAATCGATAAAACGTCGAAAAGTATCGAAAACAATCGAAAAAACATCGAAAGGAGTCAATTACAATCGAAAAAACATCGATAGGAGTCAATTACAATCGAAAAAACATCGAAAAGAATCAAAAACAATCGATAAAACGTCGAAAAGTATCGAAAACAATCGAAAAACATCGAAAGGAGTCAATTACAATCGAAAAAACATCATTAGGAGTCAATTACAATCGAAAAAACATCGAAAAGAATCAAAAACAATCGATAAAACGTCGAAAAGTATCGAAAACAATCGAAAAAACATCGAAAGGAGTCAATTACAATCGAAAAAACATCGATAAAAGTCAATTACAATCGAAAATACATCGAAAAGAATCAAAAACAATCGATAAAACGTCGAAAAGTATCGAAAACAATCGAAAAAACATCGAAAGGAGTCAATTACAATCGAAAAAACATCGAAAAGAATCAAAAACAATCGATAAAACGTCGAAAAGTATCGAAAACAATCGATAAAACGTCGAAAAGTATCGAAAACAATCGAAAAAACATCGAAAGGAGTCAATTACAATCGAAAAACATCGATAGGAGTCAATAACAATCGAAAAAACATCGAAAAGAATCAAAAACATTCGATAAAGCGTCGAAAAGTATCGAAAACAATCGAAAAAACATCGAAAGGAGTCAATTACAATCGAAAAAACATCGAAAAGAATCAAAAACAATCGATAAAACGTCGAAAAGTATCGAAAACAATCGAAAAAACATCGAAAGGAGTCAATTACAATCGAAAAAACATCGATAGGGAGTCAATTACAATCGAAAAAACATCGAAAAGAATCAAAAACATTCGATAAAGCGTCGAAAAGTATCGAAAACAATCGAAAAAACATCGAAAGGAGTCAATTACAATCGAAAAAACATCGAAAAGAATCAAAAACAATCGACAAAACTTCGAAAAGTATCGAAAGCAATCGAAAAAACATCGAAAGGAGTCAATTACAATCGAAAAAACATCGAAAAGAATCAAAAACAATCGATAAAACGTCGAAAAGTATCGAAAACAATCGAAAAAACATCGAAAGGAGTCAATTACAATCGAAAAAACATCGATAGGAGTCAATTACAATCGAAGAAACATCGAAAAGAATCAAAAACAATCGATAAAACGTCGAAAAGTATCGAAAACATTCGAAAAAACACCGAAAGGAGTCAATTAAAATCGAAAAAACATCGAAAAGAGTCAATTACAATCGAAAAAACATCGAAAAGAATCAAAAACAATCGATAAAACGTCGAAAAGAAACAAAAACAATCGATAAAACGTCGAAAAGTATCGAAAACAATCGAAAAAACATCGAAAGCAGTCAATTACAATCGAATAAACATCGAAAAGAATCGAAAACAATCGATAAAACGTCGAAAAGTATCGAAAACAATCGAAAAAACATCGAAAGGAGTCAAATTCAATCGTAAAACATCGAAAAGAATCAAAAACAATCGATAAAACGTCGAAAAGAATCAAAAACAATCGATAAAACGTCGAAAAGTATCGAAAACAATCGAAAAAAACATCGAAAGCAGTCAATTACAATCGAATAAACATCGAAAAGAATCGAAAACAATCGATAAAACGTCGAAAAGTATCGAAAACAATCGAAAAAACATCGAAAGGAGTCAATTACAATCGAAAAAACATCGAAAGGAGTCAATTACAATCGAAAAAACATTGATTTTAGTCAATTACAATCGAAAAAACATCGAAAAGAATAGAAAACAATCGATAAAACGTCGAAAAGTATCGAAAACAATCGAAAAAACATCGAAAGGAGTCAATTACAATCGTAAAACATCGAAAAGAAAGAAAAACAATCGATAAAACGTCGAAAAGAATCAAAAACAATCGATAAAACATCGAAAGTATCGAAAACAATCGAAAAAACATCGAAAGGAGTCAATTACAATCGAAAAAACATTGATAGGAGTCAATTACAATCGAAAAAACATCGAAAAGAATCGAAAACAATCGAAAAAACATCGAAAGGAGTCAATTACAATCGAAAAAACATCGATAGGAGTCAATTACAATCGAAAAACATCAAAAAGAATCAAAACAATCGATAAAACGTCGAAAAGTATCGAAAACAATCGAAAAAACATCGATAGGAGTCAATTACAATCGAAAAAACATCGAAAAGAATCGAAAACAATCGAAAAAACATCGAAAGGAGTCAATTACAATCGAAAAAACATCGATAGGAGTCAATTACAATCGAAAAAACATCAAAAAGAATCAAAAACAATCGATAAAACGTCGAAAAGTATCGAAAACAATCGAAAAAACATCGATAGGAGTCAATTACAATCGAAAAACATTGATAGAGTCAATTACAATCGAAAAAACATCGAAAAGAATCGAAAACAATCGAAAAACATCGAAAGGAGTCAATTACAATCGAAAAAACATCGATAGGAGTCAATTACAATCGAAAAAAACATCAAAAAGAATCAAAAACAATCGATAAAACGTCGAAAAGTATCGAAAACAATCGAAAAAACATCGATAGGAGTCAATTACAATCGAAAAAACATCGAAAAGAATCAAAAACAATCGATAAAACGTCGAAAAGTATCGAAAACAATCGAAAAACATCGAAAGGAGTCAATTACAATCGAAAAAACATCGAAAAGAATCAAAAACAATCGATAAAACGTCGAAAAGTATCGAAAACAATCGAAAAAACATCGATAGGAGTCAATTACAATCGAAAAAACATCGAAAAGAATCAAAAACAATCGATAAAACGTCGAAAAGTATCGAGAACAATCGAAAAAACATCGAAAGGAGTCAATTACCATCGAAAAAACATTGATTTTAGTCAATTACAATCGAAAAAACATCGATAGGAGTCAATTACAATCGAAAAAACATCTAAAAGAATCAAAACAATCGATAAAACGTCGAAAAGTATCGAAAACAATCGAAAAAACATCGAAAGGAGTCAATTACAATCGAAAAAACATTGATAGGAGTCAATTACAATCGAAAAAACATCGAAAAGAATCGAAAACAATCGAAAAAACATCGAAAGGAGTCAATTACAATCGAAAAAACATCGATAGGAGTCAATTACAATCGAAAAAACATCAAAAAGAATCAAAAACAATCGATAAAACGTCGAAAAGTATTGAAAACAATCGAAAAAACATCGATAGGAGTCAATTACAATCGAAAAAACATCGAAAAGAATCAAAAACAATCGATAAAACGTCGAAAAGTATCGAAAACAATCGAAAAAACATCGAAAAGTATCGAAAACAATCGAAAAAACATAGATAGGAGTCAATTACAATCGAAAAAACATCGAAAAGAATCAAAAACAATCGATAAAACGTCGAAAAGTATCGAAAACAATCGAAAAAACATCGAAAGGAGTCAATTACAATCGAAAAACCCATCGAAAGGAGTCAATTACAATCGAAAAAACATCGAAAAGAATCAAAAACAATCGATAAAACGTCGAAAAGTATCGAAAACAATCGAAAAAACATCGAAAGGAGTCAATTACAATCGAAAAAACATCGATAAAAGTCAATTACAATCGAAAATACATCGAAAAGAATCAAAAACAATCGATAAAACGTCGAAAAGTATCGAAAACAATCGAAAAAACATCGAAAGGAGTCAATTACAATCGAAAAAACATCGAAAAGAATCAAAACAATCGATAAAACGTCGAAAAGTATCGAAAACAATCGATAAAACGTCGAAAAGTATCGAAAACAATCGAAAAAACATCGAAAGGAGGTCAATTACAATCGAAAAAAACATCGATAGGAGTCAATAACAATCGAAAAAACATCGAAAAGAATCAAAAACATTCGATAAAGCGTCGAAAAGTATCGAAAACAATCGAAAAAACATCGAAAGGAGTCAATTACAATCGAAAAAACATCGAAAAGAATCAAAAACAATCGATAAAACGTCGAAAAGTATCGAAAACAATCGAAAAAACATCGAAAGGAGTCAATTACAATCGAAAAACATCGATAGGAGTCAATTACAATCGAAAAAACATCGAAAAGAATCCAAAAACATTCGATAAAGCGTCGAAAAGTATCGAAAACAATCGAAAAAACATCGAAAGGAGTCAATTACAATCGAAAAAACATCGAAAAGAATCAAAAAGAATCGACAAAACTTCGAAAAAGTATCGAAAGCAATCGAAAAAACATCGAAAGGAGTCAATTACAATCGAAAAAACATCGAAAAGAATCAAAAACAATCGATAAAACGTCGAAAAGTATCGAAAACAATCGAAAAAACATCGAAAGGAGTCAATTACAATCGAAAAAACATCGATAGAGTCAATTACAATCGAAGAAACATCGAAAAGAATCAAAAACAATCGATAAAACGTCGAAAAGTATCGAAAACATTCGAAAAAACACCGAAAGGAGTCAATTAAAATCGAAAAACATCGAAAAGAGTCAATTACAATCGAAAAAACATCGAAAAGAATCAAAAACAATCGATAAAACGTCGAAAAGAAACAAAAACAATCGATAAAACGTCGAAAAGTATCGAAAACAATCGAAAAAAACATCGAAAGCAGTCAATTACAATCGAATAAACATCGAAAAGAATCGAAAACAATCGATAAAACGTCGAAAAGTATCGAAAACAATCGAAAAAACATCGAAAGGAGTCAAATTCAATCGTAAAACATCGAAAAGAATCAAAAACAATCGATAAAACGTCGAAAGAATCAAAAACAATCGATAAAACGTCGAAAAGTATCGAAAACAATCGAAAAAACATCGAAAGCAGTCAATTACAATCGAATAAACATCGAAAAGAATCGAAAACAATCGATAAAACGTCGAAAAGTATCGAAAACAATCGAAAAAACATCGAAAGGAGTCAATTACAATCGAAAAAAACATCGAAAGGAGTCAATTACAATCGAAAAAACATTGATTTTAGTCAATTACAATCGAAAAAACATCGAAAAGAATAGAAAACAATCGATAAAACGTCGAAAAGTATCGAAAACAATCGAAAAAACATCGAAAGGAGTCAATTACAATCGTAAAACATCGAAAAGAATGAAAAACAATCGATAAAACGTCGAAAAGAATCAAAAACAATCGATAAAACATCGAAAGTATCGAAAACAATCGAAAAAACATCGAAAGGAGTCAATTACAATCGAAAAAACATTGATAGGGAGTCAATTACAATCGAAAAAACATCGAAAAGAATCGAAAACAATCGAAAAAACATCGAAAGGAGTCAATTACAATCGAAAAACATCGATAGGAGTCAATTACAATCGAAAAAACATCAAAAAGAATCAAAAACAATCGATAAAACGTCGAAAAGTATCGAAAACAATCGAAAAAACATCGATAGGAGTCAATTACAATCGAAAAAACATCGAAAAGAATCGAAAACAATCGAAAAAACATCGAAAGGAGTCAATTACAATCGAAAAAACATCGATAGGAGTCAATTACAATCGAAAAAACATCAAAAAGAATCAAAAACAATCGATAAAACGTCGAAAAGTATCGAAAACAATCGAAAAAACATCGATAGGAGTCAATTACAATCGAAAAAACATTGATAGGAGTCATTACAATCGAAAAAACATCGAAAAGAATCGAAAACAATCGAAAAAACATCGAAAGGAGTCAATTACAATCGAAAAAACATCGATAGGAGTCAATTACAATCGAAAAAACATCAAAAAGAATCAAAAACAATCGATAAAACGTCGAAAAGTATCGAAAACAATCGAAAAAACATCGATAGGAGTCAATTACAATCGAAAAAAACATCGAAAAGAATCAAAAACAATCGATAAAACGTCGAAAAGTATCGAAAACAATCGAAAAAACATCGAAAGGAGTCAATTACAATCGAAAAAACATCGAAAAGAATCAAAAACAATCGATAAAACGTCGAAAAGTATCGAAAACAATCGAAAAAACATCGATAGGAGTCAATTACAATCGAAAAAACATCGAAAAGAATCAAAAACAATCGATAAAACGTCGAAAAGTATCGAAAACAATCGGAAAAAACATCGAAAGGAGTCAATTACCATCGAAAAAACATTGATTTTAGTCAATTACAATCGAAAAAACATCGATAGGAGTCAATTACAATCGAAAAAACATCTAAAAGAATCAAAAACAATCGATAAAACGTCGAAAAGTATCGAAAACAATCGAAAAAACATCGAAAGGAGTCAATTACAATCGAAAAACATTGATAGGAGTCAATTACAATCGAAAAAACATCGAAAAGAATCGAAAACAATCGAAAAAACATCGAAAGGAGTCAATTACAATCGAAAAAACATCGATAGGAGTCAATTACAATCGAAAAAACATCAAAAAGAATCAAAAACAATCGATAAAACGTCGAAAAGTATCGAAAACAATCGAAAAAAACATCGATAGGAGTCAATTACAATCGAAAAAAACATCGAAAAGAATCAAAAACAATCGATAAAACGTCGAAAAGTATCGAAAACAATCGAAAAAACATCGAAAGGAGTCAATTACAATCGAAAAACATCGAAAAGAATCAAAAACAATCGATAAAACGTCGAAAAGAATCAAAAACAATCGATAAAACGTCGAAAAGTATCGAAAACAATCGAAAAAACATCGAAAGCAGTCAATTACAATCGAATAAACATCGAAAAGAATCGAAAACAATCGATAAAACGTCGAAAAGTATCGAAAACAATCGAAAAAACATCGAAAGGAGTCAATTACAATGGAAAAAACATCGAAAGGAGTCATTACAATCGAAAAAACATTGATAGGAGTCAATTACAATCGAAAAAACATCGAAAAGAATCGAAAACAATCGAAAAAACATCGAAAGGAGTCAATTACAATCGAATAAACATCGAAAAGAATCGAAAACAATCGATAAAACGTCGAAAAGTATCGAAAACAATCGAAAAAACATCGAAAGGAGTCAATTACCATCGAAAAAACATTGATTTTAGTCAATTACAATCGAAAAAACATCGATAGGAGTCAATTACAATCGAAAAAACATCGAAAAGAATGAAAAACAATCGATAAAACATCGAAAAGTATCGAAAACAATCGAAAAAACATCGAAAGGAGTCAATTACAATCGAAAAAACATCGATAGGAGTCAATAACAATCGAAAAAACATCGAAAAGAATCAAAAACATTCGATAAAGCGTCGAAAAGTATCGAAAACAATCGAAAAAACATCGAAAGGAGTCAATTACAATCGAAAAAAACATCGAAAAGAATCAAAAACAATCGATAAAACGTCGAAAAGTATCGAAAACAATCGAAAAAACATCGAAAGGAGTCAATTACAATCGAAATAACATCGATAGGAGTCAATAACAATCGAAAAAACATCGAAAAGAATCAAAAACATTGGATAAAGCGTCGAAAAGTATCGAAAACAATCGAAAAAACATCGAAAGGAGTCAATTACAATCGAAAAAACATCGAAAAGAATCAAAAACAATCGATAAAACGTCGAAAAGTATCGAAAGCAATCGAAAAAACATCGAAAGGAGTCAATTACAATCGAAAAAACATCGAAAAGAATCAAAAACAATCGATAAAACGTCGAAAAGTATCGAAAACAATCGAAAAAACATCGAAAGGAGTCAATTACAATCGAAAAAACATCGATAGGAGTCAATTACAATCGAAGAAACATCGAAAAGAATCAAAAACAATCGATAAAACGTCGAAAAGTATCGAAAACATTCGAAAAAAACACCGAAAGGAGTCAATTAAAATCGAAAAACATCGAAAAGAATCAAAAACAATCGATAAAACGTCGAAAAGAAGCAAAAACAATCGATAAAACGTCGAAAAGTATCGAAAACAATCGAAAAAACATCGAAAGCAGTCAATTACAATCGAATAAACATCGAAAAGAATCGAAAACAATCGATAAAACGTCGAAAAGTATCGAAAACAATCGAAAAAACATCGAAAGGAGTCAATTACAATCGAAAAAACATCGATAGGAGTCAATTACAATCGAAAAAACATCGAAAAAAATCAAAAACAATCGATAAAACGTCGAAAAGTATCGAAAACAATCGAAAAAACATCGAAAGGAGTCAATTACAATCGAAAAAACATCGATGGGAGTCAATTACAATCGAAAAAACATCGAAAAGAATCAAAAACAATCGATAAAACGTCGAAAAGTATCGAAAAGAATCGAAAAAACATCGAAAAGTATCGAAAACAATCGAAAAAACATCGAAAGGAGTCAATTACAATCGAAAAAACATCGATAGGAGTCAATTACAATCGAAAAAACATCGAAAAGAGTCAAAAACAATCGATAAAACGTCGAAAAGTATCGAAAACAATCGAAAAAACATCGAAAGGAGTCAATTACAATCGAAAAAACATCGATAGGAGTCAATTACAATCGAAAAAACATCGAAAAGAATCAAAAACAATCGATAAAACGTCGAAAAGTATCGAAAACAATCGAAAAAACATCGAAAGGAGTCAATTACAATCGAAAAAACATCATTAGGAGTCAATAACAATCGAAAAAACATCGAAAAGAATCAAAAACATTCGAAAAAACATCGAAAGGAGTCAATTACAATCGAAAAAACATCGATAGGAGTCAATTACAATCGAAAAAACATCGAAAAGAGTCAAAAACAATCGATAAAACGTCGAAAAGTATCGAAAAGAATCGAAAAAACATCGAAAAGTATCGAAAACAATCGAAAAAACATCGAAAGGAGTCAATTACAATCGAAAAACATCGATAGGAGTCAATTACAATCGAAAAAACATCGAAAAGAGTCAAAAACAATCGATAAAACGTCGAAAAGTATCGAAAACAATCGAAAAAACATCGAAAGGAGTCAATTACAATCGAAAAAACATCGATAGGAGTCAATTACAATCGAAAAAACATCGAAAAGAATCAAAAACAATCGATAAAACGTCGAAAAGTATCGAAAACAATCGAAAAAACATCGAAAGGAGTCAATTACAATCGAAAAAACATCGAAAGGAGTCAATTACAATCGAAAAACATCGAAAAGAATCAAAAACAATCGATAAAACGTCGAAAAGTATCGAAAACAATCGAAAAACATCGAAAGGAGTCAATTACAATCGAAAAAACATCGATAAAAAGTCAATTACAATCGAAAATACATCGAAAAGAATCAAAAACAATCGATAAAACGTCGAAAAGTATCGAAAACAATCGAAAAAACATCGAAAGGAGTCAATTACAATCGAAAAACATCGAAAAGAATCAAAAACAATCGATAAAACGTCGAAAAGTATCGAAAACAATCGATAAAACGTCGAAAAGTATCGAAAACAATCGAAAAAACATCGAAAGGAGTCAATTACAATCGAAAAAACATCGATAGGAGTCAATAACAATCGAAAAAACATCGAAAAGAATCAAAAACATTCGATAAAGCGTCGAAAAGTATCGAAAACAATCGAAAAAACATCGAAAGGAGTCAATTACAATCGAAAAAACATCGAAAAGAATCAAAAACAATCGATAAAACGTCGAAAAGTATCGAAAACAATCGAAAAAACATCGAAAGGAGTCAATTACAATCGAAAAAACATCGATAGGAGTCAATTACAATCGAAAAAACATCGAAAAGAATCAAAAACATTCGATAAAGCGTCGAAAAGTATCGAAAACAATCGAAAAAACATCGAAAGGAGTCAATTACAATCGAAAAAACATCGAAAAGAATCAAAAACAATCGACAAAACTTCGAAAAGTATCGAAAGCAATCGAAAAAACATCGAAAGGAGTCAATTACAATCGAAAAAACATCGAAAAGAATCAAAAACAATCGATAAAACGTCGAAAAGTATCGAAAACAATCGAAAAAAACATCGAAAGGAGTCAATTACAATCGAAAAACATCGATAGGAGTCAATTACAATCGAAGAAACATCGAAAAGAATCAAAAACAATCGATAAAACGTCGAAAAGTATCGAAAACATTCGAAAAAACACCGAAAGGAGTCAATTAAAATCGAAAAAACATCGAAAAGAGTCAATTACAATCGAAAAACATCGAAAAGAATCAAAAACAATCGATAAAACGTCGAAAAGAAACAAAAACAATCGATAAAACGTCGAAAAGTATCGAAAACAATCGAAAAAACATCGAAAGCAGTCAATTACAATCGAATAAACATCGAAAAGAATCGAAAACAATCGATAAAACGTCGAAAAGTATCGAAAACAATCGAAAAAAACATCGAAAGGAGTCAAATTCAATCGTAAAACATCGAAAAGAATCAAAAACAATCGATAAAACGTCGAAAAGAATCAAAAACAATCGATAAAACGTCGAAAAGTATCGAAAACAATCGAAAAAACATCGAAAGCAGTCAATTACAATCGAATAAACATCGAAAAGAATCGAAAACAATCGATAAAACGTCGAAAAGTATCGAAAACAATCGAAAAAACATCGAAAGGAGTCAATTACAATCGAAAAAACATCGAAAGGAGTCAATTACAATCGAAAAACATTGATTTTAGTCAATTACAATCGAAAAAACATCGAAAAGAATAGAAAACAATCGATAAAACGTCGAAAAGTATCGAAAACAATCGAAAAAACATCGAAAGGAGTCAATTACAATCGTAAAACATCGAAAAGAATGAAAAACAATCGATAAAACGTCGAAAAGAATCAAAAACAATCGATAAAACATCGAAAGTATCGAAAACAATCGAAAAAACATCGAAAGGAGTCAATTACAATCGAAAAAACATTGATAGGAGTCAATTACAATCGAAAACATCGAAAGAAGAAAACAATCGAAAAGAATCGAAAACAATCGAAAAAACATCGAAAGTGAAAGTCAATTACAATCGAAAAAACATCGATAGGAGTCAATTACAATCGAAAAAACATCGAAAAAGAATCAAAAACAATCGATAAAACGTCGAAAAGTATCGAAAACAATCGAAAAAACATCGAAAAGTATCGATAGCAATCGAAAACACAATCGAATCGAAATCAAAACATCGAAAAAGAATCGAAAACAATCGAAAAACATCGAAAGGAGTCAATTACAATCGAAAAAACATCGATAGGAGTCAATTACAATCGAAAAAACATCAAAAAGAATCAAAAACAATCGATAAAACGTCGAAAAGTATCGAAAACAATCGAAAAAACATCGATAGGAGTCAATTACAATCGAAAAAACATTGATAGGAGTCAATTACAATCGAAAAAACATCGAAAAGAATCGAAAACAATCGAAAAAACATCGAAAGGAGTCAATTACAATCGAAAAAACATCGATAGGAGTCAATTACAATCGAAAAAACATCAAAAAGAATCAAAAACAATCGATAAAACGTCGAAAAGTATCGAAAACAATCGAAAAAACATCGATAGGAGTCAATTACAATCGAAAAAACATCGAAAAGAATCAAAAACAATCGATAAAACGTCGAAAAGTATCGAAAACAATCAACGAAAAAACATCGAAAGGAGTCAATTACAATCGAAAAAACATCGAAAAGAATCAAAAACAATCGATAAAACGTCGAAAAGTATCGAAAACAATCGAAAAAACATCGATAGGAGTCAATTACAATCGAAAAAACATCGAAAAGAATCAAAAACAATCGATAAAACGTCGAAAAGTATCGAGAACAATCGAAAAAACATCGAAAGGAGTCAATTACCATCGAAAAAACATTGATTTTAGTCAATTACAATCGAAAAAACATCGATAGGAGTCAATTACAATCGAAAAAACATCTAAAAGAATCAAAAACAATCGATAAAACGTCGAAAAGTATCGAAAACAATCGAAAAAACATCGAAAGGAGTCAATTACAATCGAAAAAACATTGATAGGAGTCAATTACAATCGAAAAAACATCGAAAAGAATCGAAAACAATCGAAAAACATCGAAAGGAGTCAATTACAATCGAAAAACATCGATAGGAGTCAATTACAATCGAAAAAACATCAAAAAGAATCAAAAACAATCGATAAAACGTCGAAAAGTATCGAAAACAATCGAAAAAACATCGAAAGGAGTCAATTACAATCGAAAAACATCGAAAAGAATCAAAAACAATCGATAAAACGTCGAAAAGTATCGAAAACAATCGAAAAAACATCGAAAGGAGTCAATTACAATCGAAAAACATCGAAAAGAATCAAAAACAATCGATAAAACGTCGAAAAGAATCAAAAACAATCGATAAAACGTCGAAAAGTATCGAAAACAATCGAAAAAACATCGAAAGCAGTCAATTACAATCGAATAAACATCGAAAAGAATCGAAAACAATCGATAAAACGTCGAAAAGTATCGAAAACAATCGAAAAAACATCGAAAGGAGTCAATTACAATGGAAAAAACATCGAAAGGAGTCATTACAATCGAAAAAACATTGATAGGAGTCAATTACAATCGAAAAAACATCGAAAAGAATCGAAAACAATCGAAAAAACATCGAAAGGAGTCAATTACAATCGAAAAAACATCGATAGGAGTCAATTACAATCGAAAAAACATCAAAAAGAATCAAAAACAATCGATAAAACGTCGAAAAGTATTGAAAACAATCGAAAAAACATCGATAGGAGTCAATTACAATCGAAAAAACATCGAAAAGAATCAAAAACAATCGATAAAACGTCGAAAAAGTATCGAAAACAAATCAAACGAAAAAACATCGAAAAGTATCGAAAACAATCGAAAAAACATAGATAGGAGTCAATTACAATCGAAAAAACATCGAAAAGAATCAAAAACAATCGATAAAACGTCGAAAAGTATCGAAAACAATCGAAAACATCGATAGGAGTCAATTACAATCGAAAAAACATCGAAAAGAATCAAAAACAATCGAAAAAACATCGAAAGGAGTCAATTACAATCGAAAAAACATCGATAGGAGTCAATTACAATCGAAAAAACATCAAAAAGAATCAAAAACAATCGATAAAACGTCGAAAAGTATCGAAAACAATCGAAAAAACATCGAAAGGAGTCAATTACAATCGAAAAAACATTGATAGGAGTCAATTACAATCGAAAAAACATCGAAAAGAATCGAAAACAATCGAAAAAACATCGAAAGTCAAACAAGTCAATTACAATCGAAAAACATCGATAGGGAGTCAATTACAATCGAAAAAAACATCGAAAAGAATCAAAAACAATCGATAAAACGTCGAAAAGTATCGAAAACAATCGAAAAAACATCGATAGGAGTCAATTACAATCGAAAAAACATCGAAAAGAATCAAAAACAATCGATAAAACGTCGAAAAGTATCGAAAACAATCGAAAAAACATCGAAAGGAGTCAATTACAATCGAAAAAACATCGAAAAGAATCAAAAACAATCGATAAAACATCGAAAAGTATCGAAAACAATCGAAAAAACATCGAAAGGAGTCAATTACAATCGAAAAAACATCGAAAAGAATCAAAAACAATCGATAAAACGTCGAAAAGTATCGAAAACAATCGAAAAAACATCGAAAGGAGTCAATTACCATCGAAAAAACATCGAAAAGAATCAAAAACAATCGATAAAACATCGAAAAGAATCAAAAACAATCGATAAAACGTCGAAAAGTATCGAAAACAATCGAAAAAACATCGAAAGGAGTCAATTACAATCGAAAAACATCGAAAAGAATCAAAAACAATCGATAAAACGTCGAAAAAGTATCGAAAACAATCGAAAAACATCGAAAGGAGTCAATTACAATCGAAAAACATCGAAAGGAGTCAATTACAATCGAAAAACATCGAAAAGAATCAAAAACAATCGATAAAACGTCGAAAAGTATCGAAAACAATCGAAAAACATCGAAAGGAGTCAATTACAATCGAAAAACATCGAAAAGAGTCAAATACAATCGATAAAACGTCGAAAAGAATCGAAAAACAATCGATAAAAAGTCGAAAAACGTCGAAAAATAAAAAAACATCGAAAGGAGTCAATTGAACAATCGAAAAAAAACATCGAAAAGTAAAATTACAATCGAAAAAACATCGAAAAGAATCAAAAACAATCGATAAAACGTCGAAAAGTATCGAAAACAATCGAAAAAACATCGAAAGGAGTCAATGAAACAATCGAAAAAACATCGATAGGAGTCAATTACAATCGAAAAAACATCGAAAAGAATCAAAAACAATCGATAAAACGTCGAAAAGTATCGAAAACAATCGAAAAAACATCGAAAGGAGTCAATTACAATCGAACAAAAAACATCGAAAAGAATCAAAAACAATCGATAAAACGTCGAAAAGTATCGAAAACAATCGAAAAAACATCGAAAGGAGTCAATTACAATCGAAAAAACATCGAAAAGAATCAAAAACAATCGATAAAACGTCGAAAAGTATCGAAAACAATCGAAAAAACATCGAAAAGAAATAAAAAAAAAATCGAAAAACATCGAAAGGAGTCAATTACAATCGAAAAAACATCGAAAAGAATCAAAAACAATCGATAAAACGTCGAAAAGTATCGAAAACAATCGAAAAAACATCGAAAGGAGTCAATTACAATCGAAAAAACATCGATAGGAGTCAATTACAATCGAAAAAACATCGAAAAGAATCAAAAACAATCGATAAAACGTCGAAAAGTATCGAAAACAATCGAAAAAACATCGAAAGGAGTAATACAATCGAAAAACATCGAAAGGAGTCAATTACGATCGAAAAAACATCGAAAAGAATCAAAAACAATCGATAAAACGTCGAAAAGTATCGAAAACAATCGAAAAAACATCGAAAGGAGTCAATTACAATCGAAAAAACATCGAAAGGAGTCAAAAAACAATAGATAAAACGTCGAAAAGTATCGAAAACATCGAAAACACCAAAAAAACAATAACAAAAAAGAATCAAAAACAATCGATAAAACGTCGAAAAGTATCGAAAACAATCGAAAAAACATCGAAAGGAGTCAATTACAATCGAAAAAACATCGATAGGAGTCAATTACAATCGAAAAAACATCGAAGAGAATCAAAAACAATAGATATAACGTCGAAAAGTATCGAAAACAATCGAAAAAACATCGAAAGGAGTCAATTACAATCGAAAAACATCGAAAAGAATCAAAAACAATCGATAAAACGTCGAAAAGTATCGAAAACAATCGATAAAACGTCGAAAAGTATCGAAAACAATCGAAAAAACATCGAAAGGAGTCAATTACAATCGAAAAAACATCGATAGGAGTCAATAACAATCGAAAAACATCGAAAAGAAACAAAAACATTCGATAAAGCGTCGAAAAGTATCGAAAACAATCGGAAAAACATTGAAAGGAGTCAATTACAATCGAAAAAACATCGAAAAGAATCAAAAACAATCGATAAAACGTCGAAAAGTATCGAAAGCATTCGAAAAACATCGAAAGGAGTCAATTACAATCGAAAAAACATCGAAAAGAATCAAAAACAATCGATAAAACGTCGAAAAGTATCGAAAACAATCGAAAAAACATCGAAAGGAGTCAATTACAATCGAAAAAACATCGATAGGAGTCAATTACAATCGAAAAAACATCGAAAAGAATCAAAAACAATCGATAAAACGTCGAAAAGTATCGAAAACAATCGAAAAAACATCGAAAGGAGTCAATTACAATCGAAAAAACATCGAAAGGAGTCAATTACAATCGAAAAAACATCGAAAAGAATCAAAAACAATCGATAAAACGTCGAAAAGAATCAAAAACAATCGATAAAACGTCGAAAAGTATCGAAAACAATCGAAAAAACATCGAAAGCAGTCAATTACAATCGAATAAACATCGAAAAGAATCTAAAACAATCGATAAAACGTCGAAAAGAATCGAAAACAATCGAAAAAACATCGAAAGGAGTCAATTACAATCGAAAAAACATCGAAAGGAGTCAATTACAATCGAAAAAACATCGAAAACAATCGAAAAAACATCGAAAGGAGTCAATTACAATCGAAAAAACATCGAAAGGAGTCAATTACAATCGAAAAAACATCGAAAAGAATCAAAAACAATCGATAAAACGTCGAAAAGAATCAAAAACAATCGATAAAACGTCGAAAAGTATCGAAAACAATCGAAAAACATCGAAAGGAGTCAATTACAATCGAAAAAACATCGAAAGGAGTCAATTACAATCGAAAAAACATCGAAAACAATCGAAAACAATCGAAAAAACATCGAAAGGAGTCAATTACAATCGAAAAAACATCGAAAAGAATCGAAAACAATCGATAAAACGTCGAAAAGTATCGAAAACAATCGAAAAAACATCGAAAGGAGTCAATAACAATCGAAAAAACATCGAAAAAGAAACAAAAACATTCGATAAAGCGTCGAAAAGTATCGAAAACAATCGGAAAAACATTGAAAGGAGTCAATTACAATCGAAAAAACATCGAAAAGAATCAAAAACAATCGATAAAACGTCGAAAAGTATCGAAAACAATCGAAAAAACATCGAAAGGAGTCAATTACAATCGAAAAAACATCGATAGGAGTCAATTACAATCGAAAAACATCGAAAAGAATCAAAAACAATCGATAAAACGTCGAAAAGTATCGAAAACAATCGAAAAAACATCGAAAGGAGTCAATTACAATTGAAAAAACATCGATAGGAGTCAATTACGATCGAAAAAACATCGAAAAGAATCAAAAACAATCGATAAAACGTCGAAAAGTATCGAAAACAATCGAAAAAACATCGAAAGGAGTCAATTACAATCGAAAAAACATCGAAAACAATCAAAAAACAATAGATAAAACGTCGAAAAGTATCGAAAACAATCGAAAAAACATCGAAAGGAGTCAATTACAATCGAAAAAAGCATCGAAAAGAATCAAAAACAATCGATAAAACGTCGAAAAGTATCGAAAACAATCGAAAAAACATCGAAAGGAGTCAATTACAATCGAAAAAACATCGATAGGAGTCAATTACAATCGAAAAAACATCGAAGAGAATCAAAAACAATAGATATAACGTCGAAAAGTATCGAAAACAATCGAAAAAACATCGAAAGGAGTCAATTACAATCGAAAAACATCGAAAAGAATCAAAAACAATCGATAAAACGTCGAAAAGTATCGAAAACAATCGATAAAACGTCGAAAAAGTATCGAAAACAATCGAAAAACATCGAAAGGAGTCAATTACAATCGAAAAAACATTGAAAGGAGTCATTTACAATCGAAAAAACATCGAAAAGAATCGAAAACAATCGAAAAAACATCGAAAGGAGTCAATTACAATCGAAAAAACATCGAAAAGAATCAAAAACAATCGATAAAACGTCGAAAAGTATCGAAAAAACATCGAAAGGAGTCAATTACAATCGTAAAACATCGAAAAGAATCAAAAACAATCGATAAAACGTCGTAAAGAATCAAAAACAATCGATAAAATATCGAAAGTATCGAAAATAATCGAAAAAACATCGAAAGAAGTCAATTACAATCGTAAAACATCGAAAAGAATCAAAAACAATCGATAAAACGTCGAAAAGTATCGAAAACAATCGAAAAAACATCGAAAGGAGTCAATTACAATCGAAAAAACATCGATAGGAGTCAATTACAATCGAAAAAACATCAAAAAGAATCAAAAACAATCGATAAAACGTCGAAAAGTATCGAAAACAATCGAAAAAACATCGAAAGGAGTCAATTACAATCGACAAAACATCGATAGAGTCAATTACAATCGAAAAAACATCGAAAAGAATCAAAAACAATCGATAAAACGTCGAAAAGTATCGAAAACAATCGAAAAAAACATCGAAAGGAGTCAATTACAATCGAAAAAACATCGAAAAGAATCAAAAACAATCGGAGTCAATTACAATCGAAATTACAATTACAATCGAAAAAACATCGAAAAGAATCAAAAACAATCGATAAAACGTCGAAAAGTATCGAAAACAATCGAAAAAACATCGAAAGGAGTCAATTACAATCGAAAAAACATCAATAGGAGTCAATTACAATCGAAAAAACATCGAAAAGAATCAAAAACAATCGATAAAACGTCGAAAAGTATCGAAAACAATCGAAAAAACATCGAAAGGAGTCAATTACAATCGAAAAACATCGAAAAGAGTCAATTACAATCAAAAAAACATCGAAAAGAATCAAAAACAATCGATAAAACGTCGAAAAGAATCAAAAACAATCGATAAAACGTCGAAAAGTATCGAAAACAATCGAAAAAACATCGAAGAAGTCAATTACAATCGAAAAAACATCGAAAGCAGTCAATTACAATCGAAAAAACATCGAAAAGAATCAAAAACAATCGATAAAACGTCGAAGAGTATCGAAAACAATCGAAAAAACATCGAACAGAATCAAAAACAACCGATAAAACGTCGAAAAGAATCGAAAACAATCGAAAAAACATTGAAAGGAATCAATTACAATCGAAAAAACATCGAAAGGAGTCAATTACAATCGAAAAAACATCGAAAGGAGTCAATTACAATCGAAAAACATTGATAGGAGTCATTTACAATCGAAAAAACATCGAAAAGAATCGAAAACAATCGAAAAAACATCGAAAGGAGTCAATTACAATCGAAAAAACATCGATAGGAGTCAATTACAATCGAAAAAACATCGAAAAGAATCAAAAACAATCGATAAAACGTCGAAAAGAATCAAAAACAATCGATAAAACGTCGAAAAGTATCGAAAACAATCGAAAAAACATCGAAAGCAGTCAATTACAATCGAATAAACATCGAAAAGAATCTAAAACAATCGATAAAACGTCGAAAAGAATCGAAAACAATCGAAAAAACATCGAAAGGAGTCAATTACAATCGAAAAAACATCGAAAGGAGTCAATTACAATCGAAAAAACATCGAAAACAATCGAAAACAATCGAAAAAACATCGAAAGGAGTCAATTACAATCGAAAAAACATCGAAAAAGAATCAAAAACAATCGATAAAACGTCGAAAAGTATCGAAAACAATCGAAAAAACATCGAAAGGAGTCAATTACAATCGTAAAACATCGAAAAGAATCAAAAACAATCGATAAAACGTCGTAAAGAATCAAAAACAATCGATAAAATATCGAAAGTATCGAAAATAATCGAAAAAACATCGAAAGAAGTCAATTACAATCGTAAAACATCGAAAAGAATCAAAAACAATCGATAAAACGTCGAAAAGTATCGAAAACAATCGAAAAAACATCGAAAGGAGTCAATTACAATCGAAAAAACATCGATAGGAGTCAATTACAATCGAAAAAACATCAAAAAGAATCAAAAACAATCGATAAAACGTCGAAAAGTATCGAAAACAATCGAAAAAACATCGAAAGGAGTCAATTACAATCGACAAAACATCGATAGGAGTCAATTACAATCGAAAAAACATCGAAAAGAATCAAAAACAATCGATAAAACGTCGAAAAGTATCGAAAACAATCGAAAAAACATCAAAAGGAGTCAATTACAATCGAAAAAACATCGAAAAGAATCAAAAACAATCGGAGTCAATTACAATCGAAATTACAATTACAATCGAAAAAACATCGAAAAGAATCAAAAACAATCGATAAAACGTCGAAAAGTATCGAAAACAATCGAAAAAACATCGAAAGGAGTCAATTACAATCGAAAAAACATCAATAGGAGTCAATTACAATCGAAAAAACATCGAAAAGAATCAAAAACAATCGATAAAACGTCGAAAAGTATCGAAAACAATCGAAAAAACATCGAAAGGAGTCAATTACAATCGAAAAAACATCGAAAAGAGTCAATTACAATCGAAAAAACATCGAAAAGAATCAAAAACAATCGATAAAACGTCGAAAAGAATCAAAAACAATCGATAAAACGTCGAAAAGTATCGAAAACAATCGAAAAAACATCGAAGCAGTCAATTACAATCGAAAAAACATCGAAAGCAGTCAATTACAATCGAAAAAACATCGAAAAGAATCAAAAACAATAGATAAAACGTCGAAGAGTATCGAAAACAATCGAAAAAACATCGAACAGAATCAAAAACAACCGATAAAACGTCGAAAAGAATCGAAAACAATCGAAAAAACATTGAAAGGAGTCAATTACAATCGAAAAAACATCGAAAGGAGTCAATTACAATCGAAAAAACATCGAAAGGAGTCAATTACAATCGAAAAAACATTGATAGGAGTCATTTACAATCGAAAAACATCGAAAAGAATCGAAAACAATCGAAAAAACATCGAAAGGAGTCAATTACAATCGAAAAAACATCGATAGGAGTCAATTACAATCGAAAAAACATCGAAAAGAATCAAAAACAATCGATAAAACGTCGAAAACTATCGAAAACAATCGAAAAAACATCGAAAGGAGTCAATTACAATCGAAAAAACATCGAAAAGAATCAAAAACAATCGATAAAACGTCGAAAAGTATCGAAAACAATCGAAAAAACATCGAAAGGAGTCAATTACAATCGAAAAAACATCGATAGGAGTCAATAACAATCGAAAAAACATCGAAAAGAAACAAAAACATTCGATAAAGCGTCGAAAAGTATCGAAAACAATCGGAAAAACATTGAAAGGAGTCAATTACAATCGAACAAACATCGATAGGAGTCAATTATAATCGATAAAACGTCGAAAAGTATCGAAAACAATCGAAAAAACATCGAAAGGAGTCAATTACAATCGACAAAACATCGATAGGAGTCAATTACAATCGAAAAAACATCGAAAAGAATCAAAAACAATCGATAAAACGTCGAAAAGTATCGAAAACAATCGAAAAAACATCAAAAGGAGTCAATTACAATCGAAAAAACATCGAAAAGAATCAAAAACAATCGGAGTCAATTACAATCGAAATTACAATTACAATCGAAAAAACATCGAAAAGAATCAAAAACAATCGATAAAACGTCGAAAAGTATCGAAAACAATCGAAAAAACATCGAAAGGAGTCAATTACAATCGAAAAAACATCAATAGGAGTCAATTACAATCGAAAAAACATCGAAAAGAATCAAAAACAATCGATAAAACGTCGAAAAGTATCGAAAACAATCGAAAAAACATCGAAAGGAGTCAATTACAATCGAAAAAGACATCGAAAAGAGTCGAAAAGAAACAATCGATAAAACGTCGAAAAGAATCAAAAACAATCGATAAAACGTCGAAAAGTATCGAAAACAATCGAAAAAACATCGAAGCAGTCAATTACAATCGAAAAAACATCGAAAGCAGTCAATTACAATCGAAAAAACATCGAAAAGAATCAAAAACAATAGATAAAACGTCGAAGAGTATCGAAAACAATCGAAAAAACATCGAACAGAGATCAAAAACGAATCGAAAACAATCGAAAAACGTCGAAAAAGAATCGAAAAAAGTCGAAAACAATCGAAAAAACATTGAAAGGAGTCAATTACAATCGAAAAAACATCGAAAGGAGTCAATTACAATCGAAAAAACATCGAAAGGAGTCAATTACAATCGAAAAAACATTGATAGGAGTCATTTACAATCGAAAAACACCGAAAAGAATCGAAAACAATCGAAAAACATCGAAAAGGAGTCAATTACAATCGAAAAAACATCGATAGGAGTCAATTACAATCGAAAAACATCGAAAAGAATCAAAAACAATCGATAAAACGTCGAAAAGTATCGAAAACAATCGAAAAAACATCGAAAGGAGTCAATTACAATCGAAAAAACATCGAAAAGAATCAAAAACAATCGATAAAACGTCGAAAAGTATCGAAAACAATCGAAAGAAAACATCGAAAAAGAAGGAGTCAATTACAATCGAAAAACATCGAATCAAAAACAATCGATAAAACTCGAAACGAAAGCAATCGAAAAAACATCGAAAGGAGTCAATTACAATCCGAAAAAACATCGAAAGGAGTCAATTACAATCGAAAAAACATCGAAAAGAATCAAAAACATTCGATAAAGCGTCGAAAAGTATCGAAAACAATCGAAAAAACATCGAAAGGAGTCAATTACAATCGAAAAAACATCGAAAGGAGTCAAAAACAATCGAAAAAACATCGAAAAGAATCAATAACAATCGAAAAAACATCGAAAGGGTCGATTACAATCAAAAAAACATCGATGGAGTCAATTACAATCGAAAAAACATCGAAAAGAATCAAAAACAATCGATAAAATCGAAAAGTATCGAAAACAATCGAAAAAACGTGAAGTCAAAAAAAATCGAAATCGGGAGTTAATTACAATCGAAAAAACATCGAAAGAATCAAAAACAATCGATAAAACGTCGAAAAGTATCGAAAACAATCGAAAAAACATCGAAAGGAGTCAATTACAATCGAAAAAACATCGATAGGAGTCAATTACAATCGAAAAAACATCGAAAAGAATCAAAAACAATCGATAAAACGTCGAAAAGTATCGAAAACAATCGAAAAAACATCGAAAGGAGTCAATTACAATCGAAAAAACATCGAAAAGAATCAAAAACAATCGATAAAATGTCGAAAAGTATCGAAAACAATCGATAAAACGTCGAAAAGTATCGAAAACAATCGAAAAAACATCGAAAGGAGTCAATTACAATCGAAAAAACATCGAAAAGAATCAAAAACAATCGATAAAACGTCGAAAAGTATCGAAAACAATCGATAAAACATCGAAAGAGTCAATTACAATCGAAAAAACATCGAAAAGAATCAAAAACAATCGATAAAACGTCGAAAAGTATCGAAAACAATCGATAAAACGTCGAAAAGAATCAAAAACAATCGGAAAAACATCGAAAGGAGTCAATTACAATCGAAAAACATCGAAAAGAATCAAAAACAATCGATAAAACGTCGAAAAGTATCGAAAACAATCGAAAAAACATCGAAAAGAGTCAATTACAATCGAAAAAACATCGAAAAGTATCGAAAACAATCGAAAAAACATCGAAAAGAATCAAAAACAATCGATAAAACGTCGAAAAGTATCGAATACAATCGAAAAAACATCGAAAGGAGTCAATTACAATCGAAAAACATCGAAAAGAATCAAAAACAATCGATAAAACGTCGAAAGAGTGAAAACAATCGATAAAACGTCGAAAAGTATCGAAAACAATCGAAAAAACATCGAAAGGAGTCAATTACAATCGAAAAAACATCGAAAAGAATCAAAAACAATCGATAAAACGTCGAAAAGTATCGAAAACAATCGATAAAACGTCGAAAAGTATCGAAAACAATCGAAAACATCGAAAAGAATCAAAAACAATCGATAAAACGTCGAAAAGTATCGAAAACAATCGATAAAACGTCGAAAAGTATCGAAAACAATCGAAAACATCGAAAGGACAACTATCGAAAAAACATCGAAAAGAATCAAAAACAATCGATAAAACGTCGAAAAGTATCGAAAACAATCGAAAAAACATCGAAAGGAGTCAAAAACAATCGAAAAAACATCGAAAAGAATCAAAAACAATCGATAAAACGTCGAAAAGTATCGAAAACAATCAGAAAAAACATCGAAAAGAATCAATACAATCGAAAAAACATCGAAAATGAATCAAAAACAATCGATAAAACGTCGAAAAGTATCGAAAACAATCGAAAAAACATCGAAAGGAGTCAATTACAATCGAAAAAGCATCGAAAAGGGAATCAAAACAATCGATAAAACGTCGAAAAGAATCAAAACAATCGATAAAACGTCGAAAAGTATCGAAAACAATCGAAAAAACATCGAAAGGAGTCAATTATAATCGAAAAAACATCGAAAAGAATCAAAAACAATCGATAAAACGTCGAAAAGTATCGAAAACAATCGATAAAACGTCGAAAAGTATCGAAAACAATCGAAAAAACATCGAAAGGAGTCAATTACAATCGAAAAACATCGAAAAAGAATCAAAAACAATCGATAAAACGTCGAAAAGTATCGAAAACAATCGATCAAACGTCGAAAAGTCAAAACAATCGAAAAACGTAGAAAGTATTTCAAAACAATCGAAAAACATCGAAAGGAGTCAAAAAAAATCGAAAACATCGAAAAGTATCGAAAGCAATCGAAAAAACATCGAAAGGAGTCAATAACAATCGAAAAAAACATCGAAAAGAATCAAAAACAATCGATAAAGCGTCGAAAAGTATCGAAAACAATCGAAAAAACATCGAAAGGAGTCAATTGCAATCGAAAAAACATCGGAAAAGAGTCAAACAATCGAAAAACGATCGAAAAGAATCAAAAACAGAAATCGATAAAACGTCGAAAAGGAGTCGAAAACAATCGAAAACATCGAAAGAGTCAAAAACAATCGAAAAACATCGAAGGGAGTATCGAATACAATCGAAAAACATCGAAAAGAATCAAAAACAATCGAAAACGTCGAAAAGTAGTCAATCGAAAAACAATCGTAAAATATCGAAAGGAGTTCAAAACAATCGATAAACGTCGAAAAGAATCAAAAACAATCGATAAAATGTCGAAGTATCAAAACAATCGAAAAACATCGAAAGAGTCAAAAACAATCTAAAACATCGAAAAGAATCAAAAACAATCGATAAACGTCGAAAAGTATCGAAAACAATCGAAAAAAACATCGAAAGGAGTCAATTACAATCGAAAAAACATCGACAGGAGTCAATCAAAAACAATCGAATCAAACAGTCGAAATGTCGGTATCGAAAACAATCGATAAAACGTCGAAAAGTATCGAATAACAATCGAAAAAAACATCGAAAGGAGTCAATTACAATCGAAAAAACATCGAAAAGAATCAAAAACAATCGATAAAGCGTCGAAAAGTATCGAAAACAATCGATAAAAGCGTCGAAAAGAATCAAAACACAATCGAAAAAACATCGAAAAGTCAATCGAAAACAATCGAAAAAAAAAAACATCGAAAGAAGTCAATTACAATCGAAAAAACATCGAAAAGAGTCAATTACAATCGAAAAAACATCGATAGGAGTCAATAACAATCGAAAAAACATCGAAGAAAAGAAACAAAACATTCGATAAAGCGTCGAAAAGTATCGAAAACAATCGGGAAAAACATTGAAAGGAGTCAATTACAATCGAAAAAACATCGAAAAGATCAAAAACAATCGATAAAACGTCGAAAAGTATCGAAAGTCAATCGAAAAAAACATCGATAGAGAGTCAATAACAATCGAAAAAAACATCGAAAAAGAATCGAAAACAATCGAAAAAACATCGAAAAGGAGTCAATTACAATCGAAAAAATCATCGAAAGGAGTCAATTACAATCGAAAAACATCGAAAAGAATCAAAAACAATCGATAAAACGTCGAAAAAGTATCGAAACAATCGAAAAAGCATCGAAAGAGTCAATTACAATCGTAAACATCGAAAAGAATCAAAAACAATCGATAAAACGTCGAAAGAATCAAAACAATCGATAAAATATCGAAAGTATCGAAATCAATCGAAAAAACATCGAAAGGAGTCAATTACAATCGTAAAACATCGAAAAGAATCAAAACAATCGATGAAACGTCGAAAAGTATCGAAAACAATCGAAAAAACATCGAAAGGAGTCAATTACAATCGAAAAACATCGATGGAGTCAATTACAATCGAAAAACATCGAAAAGAATCAAAAACAATCGATAAAACGTCGAAAAGTATCGAAAACAATCGAAAAAACATCGAAAGGAGTCAATTGCAATCGAAAAAAAACATCGATAAGAGTCAATTACAATCGAAAAAACATCGAAAATAATCAAAAACAATCGATAAAACGTCGAAAAAGTATCGAAAACAATCGAAAAATATCGAAAGGAGTCAATCACAATCGGGAAAACATCGAAAGAAGTCAATTACAATCGAAAAAACATCCGAAAAAGGTATCGAAAACAATCGAAAAAACATCGAAAAGAATCAAAACAATCGAAAAAACATCGAAAGGAGTCAATTACAATCGAAAAAACATCGAAAGGAGTCAATTACAATCGAAAAACATCGATGGAGTCATCGATCAAACCATCGAAATCGATAAACGTCGAAAAGAATGAAAACAATCGGAAAATCAAAAAACAACAGCACCCAAAACGCATCGAAAAGAATCAAAAACAATCGATGTAAAACGTCGAAAAGAATCAAAACAATCGAAAAACATCGTTAGGCAATTACAATCGAAAAAACATCGAAAAAAGTCAATCGAAAAACATCGAAAAGGATCGAAAAAAATCGAAAAACAATCGAAAAAAACAATCGAAAAACATCGAGAAGAGTCAAAAACAATCGAAAGGGCAATTACATCAGAAAAGTATCAAAAACAATCGATAAAACGGCGAAAAGTATCAAAACAATCGAAAACATCGAAAGGAGTCAATAATAATCGAAAAACGAGAAAGACAATCGAAAACATCGAAAAGTATCAGAAAACAATCGAAAAAACGTCGAAAGAGGTCGATTACAATCGAAAACATCGAAAGGGAGTCAATTACAATCGTAAAACAATCGGAAAGTATCGAGGACAATCGAAAAACCATCGAAGGTCGAATACAATCGAAAAAACATCGAAAAGAATCAAAAACAATCGATAAACATCGAAAAGTATCGAAAACAATGGAAAAAACATCGAAAGGAGTCAATCGAAAAAACATCGAAAAGAATCAAAAACAATCGATAAAACGTCGAAAAGTATCGAAAACAATCGAAAGAACATCGAAAAGTATCAAAACAATCGATAAAACGTCGAATAAGTAGTCAAAACAATCGAAAAAACATCGAAAGGAGTCAATTACAATCGAAAAAACATCGAAAGGAGTATCGAATACAATCGAAAACATCGAAAAGAAAAACAATCGATAAAACCTTCGAAAGGATCAAAACAATCGAAAAAACATCGAAAGGAGTTTACAATCGAAAAAACATCGATAGGGAGTCAATACCAAAACAATCGAAAAAACATCGAAAAGAATCGAAAAACAATCGATAAAACGTCGAAAAGTATCGAAAACAATCGAAAAACATCGAAGAGAGTCATTACAAATCGAAAAAACATCGATGGGAGTCAATTACAATCGAAAAAACATCGAAAAAGAATCAAAAGACCATCGATAAAATGTCGGAAGGATCAGGACAATCGAAAACATCGAAAGGTCATGAAAACAATCGAAAAACATCGAAAGGAGTCAATTACAATCCGAAAAACATCGAAAAGAATCAAAACAATCGAAAAACATCGAAAAGAATCAAAAACAATCGAAAAAACATCGAAAGGAGTCAATACAAATCGAAAGAAACATCGAAAAGGAGTCAAAAAACAATCGAAAAAGGATCAAAAACAATCGATAAAACGTCGAAAAGTATCGAAAACAATCGAAAAAACGTCGAAAAAGAGTCGAAAACAATCGAAAAACATCGAAAGGAGTCAATTACAATCGAAAAAACCATCGAAAAGAATCGAACAATCGATAAAACGTCGAAAAGTATCAAAACAATCGAAAAACATCGAAGGAGTCAATTACAATCGAAAAACATCGAAAAGAATCAAAAACAATCGATAAAACGTCGAAAAGTATCGAAAATAATCGAAAACAATCGAAAGGAGTCAAAAATACAATCGAAGAAAAACATCGAAGGAGTCATTACAATCGAAAAAACATCGAAAAGAATCAAAAACAATCGATAAAACGTCGAAAAGTATCGAAAACAATCGAAAAAACATGCGAAAAGAATCAAAAACAATCGATAAAACGTCGAAAAGTATCGAAAACAATCGAAAAAAACATCGAAAGGAGTCAATTACAATCGAAAAAACATCGATAGGAGTCAATTACACCGAAACAATCGAAAAGAGTCAAAACAATCGATAAAACGTCGAAAAGTATCGAAAACAATCGAAAAAAACATCGAAAGGAGTCAATTACAATCGAAAAAACATCGGAAGAAGAGTCAATTACAATCGAAAAAACATCGAAAAGTATCGAAAACAATCGACAAAACATCGAAAAGTATCGAAAACAATCGAAAAACATCGAAAGGTCAATACCGAAAACAATCGAAAAACTATCGAAAAGAATCAAAAACGAATCGAACACCAAACATCGATAGGAGTCCAAACTATCGAAAACCAATCGAAAAAACATCGAAAAGAGTCAAATACAATCGAAAAAACATCGAAAAGAATCAAAAACAATCGAAAAAAAAACGTCGAAAAGAATCAAAAACAAATCGAAAAAACATCGAAAGGAGTCAATTACAATCGAAAAACATCGATGAGGAGTCAATTACAATCGAAAAAACATCGAAAAAGAAACAAAAACATTCGATAAAACGTCGAAAAGATCAAAACATCGGAAAAACATCGAAAGGAGTCAATTACAATCGAAAAACATCGAAAAGCAATCGGAAAAACAATCGATAAAACGTCGAAAAGTATCGAAAGCAATCGACCAAAACATCGAAAGGAGTCAATTGTACAATCGAAAAAACATCGAAAAGAATCAAAAACAATCGATAAAACGTCGAAAAAGTATCGAAAACAATCGAAAAAACATCGAAAGGAGTCAATTACAATCGAAAAACATCGAAAAGAATCAAAAACAATCGATGGGAAAACATCGATAAGAATCAAAAACAATCGATAAAATGTCGAAAGTATCGAAAACAATCGAAAAAACATCGAAAAGGAGTCAATTACAATCGAAAACATCGAAAAGAATCAAAAACAATCATTAAAACGTTGAAAAGTATCGAAAACAATCGAAAAAACATCGAAAGGAGTCATTATAATCGAAAAACATCGATAGGAGTCAATTACAATCGAAAACATCGAAAAGAATCAAAAACAATCGATAAAACGTCGAAAAGTATCGAAAGAAATCGAAAAACATTGAAAGGAGTCAATTACAATCGAAAAAACACGAAAAGAATCGAATACAATCGAAAAAACGTCGAAAAGTATCAAA
>JAECWN010000006.1:0-40553 GCA_018150725.1 Drosophila quadrilineata
TCGAAAATGAGGAAGATATCAATATTTGTTCAAAACGATGATTTTGACCATTTATCACTATTGTGGTCATATTTTCTAAAATATGGGTCAAAATCAATTGGTTTTTTATACTCATTTTAATACCAGAAATCGATAAGGCACAAAAATCCACAGATTTTAAAATTTTCACTTTTTTGGCATTTTTAGTAGGAGTTAATGTGCAAAAATGGTCAAAAAATGGGTCAAATTTTAGAACTGACAATTTGAAAAATTTTTTGATGTACAATAAAAATATGATCAATACTATTGACAGAAATGCATAAATTTTGAAAATCGGTTGATTTTTAGCTAAGTTATGGCTTCTCAAAGTTGCAAAAGTCTCAATTTTTTAAAAAAATAACACGTTTTTTCAATTTTTCACTTTCCTTGCCATATTTTTCAAAACATTATATACCGATTTAAAGTATAATAAAAGCCGTATCCAGAAATGCATAAATGAGGAAAATCGGCTAAGTTGTGGAAAAGTTATGGTTCCTCGAAGATGAGGAAGATATCAATATTTGTTCAAAACGATGATTTTGTCCATTTATAACTATTGTGGCCATATTTTCTAAAATATGGGTCAATATCAAGTGTGGTAAAGTTTTTTATACTCATTTTAATACCAGAAATCGATTGGGCACTAAAAATTCCGATTTTAAAATTTTCACTTTTTTGACATTTTGCAAAATTTGTCAAAAAATGGGTCAAAAATTAAAACTGAAAGTATTTTAATTTTTTTAAAGTAGATTCAAAATATGATAAATACCATTGACAGAAATGCATAAATTTTGAAAATCGGTTGATTTTTAGCTAAGTTATGGCTTCTCAAAGTTGCAAAAGTCTCAATTTTTTAAAAAAATAACACGTTTTTTCAATTTTTCACTTTCCTTGCCATATTTTTCAAAACATTATATACCGATTTAAAGTATAATAAAAGCCGTATCCAGAAATGCATAAATGAGGAAAATCGGCTAAGTTGTGGAAAAGTTATGGTTCCTCGAAGATGAGGAAGATATCAATATTTGTTCAAAACGATGATTTTGACCATTTATCACTAATTGTGGTCATATTTTCTAAAATATGGGTCAAAATCAAGTGTGGTCAAGTTTTTATACTCATTTTAATACCAGAAATCGATTGGGCACAAAAATTCCGATTCTAAAATTTTCAATTTTTGGCATTTTTGGTAGGAGTTAATGTGCAAAAATGGTCAAATATGGGTCAAATTTTAAAACTGACAATATGAACAATTTTTTGTTGTACAATAAAAATATGATCAATACTATTGACAGAAATGCATAAATTTTGAAAATCGGCTGATTTTTAGCTAAGTTATGGCTTCTCAAAGTTGCAAATGTCTCAATTTTTTAAACCAAAAACACGTTTTTTTTCAATTTATCACTTTCCTCGCTACATTTTTCAAAACATTTAATAAACCTTATATACCGATTTAAAATATAATAAAAGCCGTATCCAGAAATGCATAAATGAGGAAAATCGGCTAAGTTGTGGAAAAGTTATGGTTCCTCGGAGATGAGGAAGATATCAATTTTTGTTCAAAACGATGATTTTGTCCATTTATAACTATTGTGGCCATATTTTCTAAAATATGGGTCAATATCAAGTGTGGTAAAGTTTTTTATACTCATTTTAATACCAGAAATCGATTGGGCACTAAAAATTCTGATTTTAAAATTTTCACTTTTTTGACATTTTGCAAAATTTGTCAAAAAATGGGTCAAAATTAAAACTGAAAGTATTTTAATTTTTTTAAAGTAGATTCAAAATATGATAAATACCATTGACAGAAATGCAAAAATTTTGAAAATCGGTTGATTTTTAGCTAAGTTATGGCTTCTCAAAGTTGCAAATGTCTCAATTTTTTAAACCAAAAACACGTTTTTTTCAATTTATCACTTTCCTTGCCATATTTTTCAAAACATGTAATTAACCTTATATACCGATTTAAAGTATAATAAAAGCGGTATCCAGAAATGCATAAATGAGGAAAATCGGCTAAGTTGTGGAAAAGTTATGGTTCCTCGAAAATGAGGAAGATATCAATATTTGTTCAAAACGATGATTTTGACCATTTATCACTATTGTGGTCATATTTTCTAAAATATGGGTCAAAATCAAGTGTATTAAGGTTTTTTTATACTCATTTTAATACCAGAAATCGATAAGGCACAAAAATTCCGATTTTAAAATTTTCACTTTTTTGGCATTTTTAGTAGGAGTTAATGTGCAAAAATGGTCAAAAAATGGGTCAAATTTTAGAACTGACAATTTGAAAAATTTTTTGATGTACAATAAAAATATGATCAATACTATTGACAGAAATGCATAAATTTTGAAAATCGGTTGATTTTTAGCTAAGTTATGGCTTCTCAAAGTTGCAAATGTCTCAATTTTTTTAAAAAAATAACACGTTTTTTCAATTTTTCACTTTCCTTGCCATATTTTTTCAAAACATTTAATACACCTTATATACCGATTTAAAGTATAATAAAAGCCGTATCCAGAAATGCATAAATGAGGAAATTCGGCTAAGTTGTGGAAAAGTTATGGTTGCTCGGAGATGAGGAAGATATCAATATTTGTTCAAAACGATGATTTTGACCATTTATCACTATAGTGGTCATATTTTCTAAAATATGGATCAAAATCAAGTGTGGTAAAGTTTTTTTTACTCATTTTAATACCAGAAATCGATTGGGCACAAAAAATTCCGATTCTAAAATTTTCAATTGTTTGGCATTTTGGTAGGAGTTAATGTGCAAAAATGGTCAAAAATGGGTCAAATTTTAAAACTGACAATATGAACAATTTTTTGTTGTACAATAAAAATATGATCAATACTATTGACAGAAATGCATAAATTTTGAAAATCGGCTGATTTTTAGCTAAGTTATGGCTTCTCAAAGTTGCAAATGTCTCAATTTTTTAAACCAAAAACACGTTTTTTTTCAATTTATCACTTTCCTTGCCATATTTTTCAAAACATGTAATTAACCTTATATACCGATTTAAAATATAATAAAAGCCGTATCCAGAAATGCATAAATGAGGAAAATCGGCTAAGTTGTGGAAAAGTTATGGTTCCCCGGAGATGAGGAAGATATCAATTTTTGTTCAAAACGATGATTTTGTCCATTTATAACTATTGTGGCCATATTTTCTAAAATATGGGTCAATATCAAGTGTGGTAAAGTTTTTTATACTCATTTTAATACCAGAAATCGATTGGGCACTAAAAATTCCGATTTTAAAATTTTCACTTTAGTCGGTTGATTTTTAGCTAAGTTATGGCTTCTCAAAGTTGCAAATGTCTCAATTTTTTAAACCAAAAACACGTTTTTTCAATTTATCATTTTCCTTGCCATATTTTTTCAAAACATGTAATTAACCTTATATACCGATTTAAAGTATAATAAAAGCCGTATCCAGAAATGCATAAATGAGGAAAATCGGCTAAGTTGTGGAAAAGTTATGGTTCCTCGAAGATGAGGAAGATATCAATATTTGTTCAAAACGATGATTTTGACCATTTATCACTATTGTGGTCATATTTTCTAAAATATGGGTCAAAATCAAGTGTGGTAAAGTTTTTTTTACTCATTTTAATACAAGAAATCGATAAGGCACAAAAATTCAGATTTTAAAATTTTCACTTTTTGGCATTTTTGGTAGGAGTTAATGTGCAAAAATGGTCAAAAAATGGGTCAAATTTTAGAACTGACAATTTGAACAATTTTTTGATGTACAATAAAAATATGATCAATACTATTGACAGAAATGCATAAATTTTGAAAATCGGTTGATTTTTAGCTAAGTTATGGCTTCTCAAAGTTGCAAATGTCTCAATTTTTTAAACCAAAAACACGTTTTTTTTTTCAAATTTAACACTTTCCTTGCCATATTTTTCAAATTATGTAATAATCCTTTTATACCGATTTAAAGTATAATAAAAGCCGTATCCAGAAATGCATAAATGAGGAAAATCGGCTAAGTTGTGGAAAAGTTATGGTTGCTCGGAGATGAGGAAGATATCAATATTTGTTCAAAACGATGATTTTGAGCATTTATCACTATTGTGGTCATATTTTCTAAAATATGGGTCAAAATCAAGTGTGGTAAAGTTTTTTTTACTCATTTTAATACAAGAAATCGATAAGGCACAAAAATTCAGATTTTAAAATTTTCACTTTTTGGCATTTTTGGTAGGAGTTAATGTGCAAAAATGGTCAAAAAATGGGTCAAATTTTAGAACTGACAATTTGAACAATTTTTTGATGTACAATAAAAATATGATCAATACTATTGACAGAAATGCATAAATTTTGAAAATCGGTTGATTTTTAGCTAAGTTATGGCTTCTCAAAGTTGCAAATGTCTCAATTTTTTAAACCAAAAACACGTTTTTTTTTTCAAATTTAACACTTTCCTTGCCATATTTTTCAAATTATGTAATAATCCTTTTATACCGATTTAAAGTATAATAAAAGCCGTATCCAGAAATGCATAAATGAGGAAAATCGGCTAAGTTGTTGATAAGTTATGGTTTCTCAAAGATGGGGAAGATATCAATTTTTGTTCAAAACGATAATTTTGTCCATTTATAACTATTGTGGTCATATTTTCTAAAATATGGGTCAAAATCAAGTGTGCTAAATTTTTTTAAACTCATTTTAATACCAGAAATCGATTGGGCACAAAAAATTCGGATTTTAAAATTTTCACTTTTTTGACATTTTTGCTTGCAGTAAATTTGCAAAATTTGTCAAAAAATGGGTTAAAATTGAAACTGAAAGTATTTTAATTTTTTGACGTGGATTCAAAATATGATAAATACCATTGACAGAAATGCAAAAATTTTGAAAATCGGTTGATTTTTAGCTAAGTTATGGCTTCTCAAAGTTGCAAATGTCTCAATTTTTTAAACCAAAAACACGTTTTTTTAATTTATCACTTTCCTTGCCATATTTTTCAAAACATGTAATTAACCTTATATACCGATTGAAAGTATAACAAAAACCGTATCCAGAAATGCATAAGTGAGGAAAATCGGCTAAGTTGTGGAAAAGTTATGGTTGCTCGGAGATGAGGAGGATATCAATATTTGTTCAAAACGATGATTTTGACCATCTATCACTATTGTGGTCATATTTTCTAAAATATGGGTCAAAATCAAGTGTTGTAAAGTTTTTTATACTCATTTTAATACCAGAAATCGATTGGGCACAAAAATTCCGATTCTAAAATTTTCAATTTTTGGCATTTTTGGTAGGAGTTAATGTGCAAAAATGGTCAAAAATGAGTCAAATTTTAAAACTGACAATATGAACAATTTTTTGTTGTACAATAAAAATATGATCAATACTATTGACAGAAATACATAAATTTTGAAAATCGGCTGATTTTTAGCTAAGTTATGGCTTCTCAAAGTTGCAAATGTCTCAATTTTTTAAACCAAAAACACGTTTTTTTTTCAATTTATCACTTTCCTGGCTACATTTTTCAAAACATTTAATAAACCTTATATACCGATTTAAAATATAATAAAAGCCGTATCCAGAAATGCATAAATGAGGAAAATCGGCTAAGTTGTTGATAAGTTATGGTTTCTCAAAGATGGGGAAGATATAAATTTTTGTTCAAAACGATAATTTTGTCCATTTATAACTATTGTGGCCATATTTTCTAAAATATGGGTCAAAATCAAGTGTGCTAAATTTTTTTAAACTCATTTTAATACCAGAAATCGATTGGGCACAAAAAATTCGGATTTTAAAATTTTCACTTTTTTGACATTTTTGCTAGTAGTAAATTTGCAAAATTTGTCAAAAAATGGGTCAAAAATTAAAACTGAAAGTATTTTCATTTGTTTGACGTAAATTCAAAATATGATAAATACCATTGACAGAAATGCAAAAATTTTGAAAATCGGTTGATTTTTAGCTAAGTTATGGCTTCTCAAAGTTGCAAATGTCTCAATTTTTTTAACCAAAAACATGTTTTTTAATTTATCACTTTCCTTGCCATATTTTTCAAAACATGTAATTAACCTTATATACCGATTTAAAGTATAATAAAAGCGGTATCCAGAAATGCATAAATGAGGAAAATCGGCTAAGTTGTGGAAAAGTTATGGTTCCTCGGAGATGAGGAAGATATCAATATTTGTTCAAAACGATGATTTTGACCATTTATAACTATTGTGGTCATATTTTCTAAAATATGGGTCAAAATCAAGTGTGGTAAAGTTTTTTTATACTCATTTTAATACCAGAAATCGATAAGGCACAAAAAATTCCGATTTTAAAATTTTCACTTTTTTGGCATTTTTGGTAGGAGTTAATGTGCAAAAACTGTCAAAAAATGAGTCAAATTTTAAAACTGACAATATGAACAATTTTTTGATGTACAATAAAAATATGATCAATACTATTGACAGAAATGCATAAATTTTGAAAATCGGCTGATTTTTAGCTAAGTTATGGCTTCTCAAAGTTGCAAAAGTCTCAATTTTTTAAACAAAATAACATGTTTTTTCAATTTTTCACTTTCCTTGCCATATTTTTCAAAACATATAATAAACCTTATATACCGATTTAAAGTATAATAAAAGCCGTATCCAGAAATGCATAAATGAGGAAAATCGGCTAAGTTGTGGAAAAGTTATGGTTCCTCGGAGATGAGGAAGATATCAATATTTGTTCAAAACGATGATTTTGACCATTTATAACTATTGTGGTCATATTTTCTAAAATATGGGTCAAAATCAAGTGTGGTAAGGTTTTTTTATACTCATTTTAATACCAGAAATCGATAAGGCACAAAAAATTCCGATTTTAAAATTTTCACTTTTTTGGCATTTTTGGTAGGAGTTATTTTGCAAAAACTGTCAAAAATTGATTCAAATTTTAAAACTGACAATATGAACAATTTTTTGATGTACAATAAAAATATGATCAATACTATTGACAGAAATGCATAAATTTTGAAAATCGGCTGATTTTTAGCTAAGTTATGGCTTCTCAAAGTTGCAAAAGTCTCAATTTTTAAACAAAATAACATGTTTTTTCAATTTTTCACTTTCCTTGCCATATTTTTCAAAACATATAATAAACCTTATATACCGATTTAAAGTATAATAAAAGCCGTATCCAGAAATGCATAAATGAGGAAAATCGGCTAAGTTGTGGAAAAGTTATGGTTCCTCGGAGATGAGGAAGATATCAATATTTGTTCAAAACGATGATTTTGACCATTTATAACTATTGTGGTCATATTTTCTAAAATATGGGTCAAAATCAAGTGTTGTAAAGTTTTTTATACTCATTTTAATACCAGAAATCGATTGGGCACAAAAATTCCGATTCTAAAATTTTCAATTTTTTGGCATTTTTGGTAGGAGTTAATGTGCAAAAATGGTCAAAAATGGGTCAAATTTTAAAACTGACAATATGAACAATTTTTTTGTTGTACAATAAAAATATGATCAATACTATTGACAGAAATGCATAAATTTTTGAAAATCGGCTGATTTTTAGCTAAGTTATGGCTTCTCAAAGTTGCAAATGTCTCAATTTTTTAAACAAAATAACATGTTTTTTCAATTTTTCACTTTCCTTGCCATATTTTTCAAAACATTTAATAAACCTTATATACCGATTTAAAGTATAATAAAAGCTGTATCCAGAAATGCATAAATGAGGAAAATCGGCTAAGTTGTGGAAAAGTTATGGTTCCTCGGAGATGAGGCAGATATCAATATTTGTTCAAAACAATGATTTTGACCATTTATAACTATTGTGGTCATATTTTCTAAAATATGGGTCAAAATCAAGTGTGGTAAAGTTTTTTTATACTCATTTTAATACCAAAAATCGATTGGGCACAAAAATTTCGATTTTAAAATTTTCAATTTTTGGCATTTTTGCTAGGAGTTAATGTGCAAAAATTGTCAAATAATGGGTCAAATTTCAAAACTGACAATATGAACAATTTTTTGTTGTACAATAAAAATATGATCAATACTATTGACAGAAATGCATAAATTTTGAAAATCGGTTGATTTTCAGCTAAGTTATGGCTTCTCAAAGTTGCAAAAGTCTCAATTTTTTAAACAAAATAACATGTTTTTTCAATTTTTCACTTTCCTTGCCATATTTTTCTAATTATGTAATAAACCTTATATACCGATTTAAAGTATAATAAAAGCCGTATCCAGAAATGCATAAATGAGGAAAATCGGCTAAGTTGTGGAAAAGTTATGGTTCCTCGGAGATGAGGAAGATATCAATATTTGTTCAAAACGATGATTTTGACCATTTATCACTATTGTGGTCATATGGTTTTTAAACCAAAAACACGTTTTTTTTCAATTTATCACTTTCCTGGCCATATTTTTCAAAACATTTAATAAACCTTATATACCGATTTAAAGTATAATAAAAGCTGTATCCAGAAATGCATAAATGAGGAAAATCGGCTAAGTTGTGGAAAAGTTATGGTTCCTCGGAGATGAGGCAGATATCAATATTTGTTCAAAACAATGATTTTGACCATTTATAACTATTGTGGTCATATTTTCTAAAATATGGGTCAAAATCAAGTGTGGTAAAGTTTTTTTATACTCATTTTAATACCAAAAATCGATTGGGCACAAAAAATTTCGATTTTAAAATTTTCAATTTTTTGGCATTTTTGGTAGGAGTTAATGTGCAAAAATTGTCAAATAATGGGTCAAATTTCAAAACTGACAATATGAACAATTTTTTGTTGTACAATAAAAATATGATCAATACTATTGACAGAAATGCATAAATTTTGAAAATCGGCTGATTTTTAGCTAAGTTATGGCTTCTCAAAGTTGCAAATGTCTCAATTTTTTAAACCAAAAAACACGTTTTTTTCAATTTATCACTTTCCTGGCTACATTTTTCAAAACATTTAATAAACCTTATATACCGATTTAAAATATAATAAAAGCCGTATCCAGAAATGCATAAATGAGGAAAATCGGCTAAGTTGTGGAAAAGTTATGGTTTCTCAAAGATGAGGAATATATCAATTTTTGTTCAAAACGATGATTTTGTCCATTTATAACTATTGTGGTCATATTTTCTAAAATATGGGTCAAAATCAAGTGTGCTAAATTTTTTTAACTCATTTTAATACCAGAAATCGATTGGGTACAAAAATTCCGATTTTAAAATTTTCACTTTTTTGACATTTTTGCTAGTAGTAAATTTGCAAAATTTTTTCAAAAAATGGGTCAAAATTTAAAACTGAAAGTATTTTCATTTGTTTGACGTAAATTCAAAATATGATAAATACCATTGACAGAAATGCAAAAATTTTGAAAATCGGTTGATTTTTAGCTAAGTTATGGCTTCTCAAAGTTGCAAATGTCTCAATTTTTTAAACCAAAAACATGTTTTTTTAATTTATCACTTTCCTTGCCATATTTTTCAAAACATGTAATTAACCTTATATACCGATTTAAAGTATAATAAAAGCGGTATCCAGAAATGCATAAATGAGGAAAATCGGCTAAGTTGTGGAAAAGTTATGGTTCCTCGGAGATGAGGAAGATATCAATATTTGTTCAAAACGATGATTTTGACCATTTATAACTATTGTGGTCATATTTTCTAAAATATGGGTCAAAATCAAGTGTGGTAAAGTTTTTTTATACTCATTTTAATACCAGAAATCGATAAGGCACAAAAAATTCCGATTTTAAAATTTTCACTTTTTTGGCATTTTTGGTAGGAGTTATTTTGCAAAAACTGTCAAAAATTGATTCAAATTTTAAAACTGACAATATGAACAATTTTTTGATGTACAATAAAAATATGATCAATACTATTGACAGAAATGCATAAATTTTGAAAATCGGCTGATTTTTAGCTAAGTTATGGCTTCTCAAAGTTGCAAAAGTCTCAATTTTTTAAACAAAATAACATGTTTTTTCAATTTTTCACTTTCCTTGCCATATTTTTCAAAACATATAATAAACCTTATATACCGATTTAAAGTATAATAAAAGCCGTATCCAGAAATGCATAAATGAGGAAAATCGGCTAAGTTGTGGAAAAGTTATGGTTCCTCGGAGATGAGGAAGATATCAATATTTGTTCAAAACGATGATTTTGACCATTTATAACTATTGTGGTCATATTTTCTAAAATATGGGTCAAAATCAAGTGTTGTAAAGTTTTTTATACTCATTTTAATACCAGAAATCGATTGGGCACAAAAAATTCCGATTCTAAAATTTTCAATTTTTGGCATTTTTGGTAGGAGTTAATGTGCAAAAATGGTCAAAAATGGGTCAAATTTTAAAACTGACAATATGAACAATTTTTTGTTGTACAATAAAAAATATGATCAATACTATTGACAGAAATGCATAAATTTTTGAAAATCGGCTGATTTTTAGCTAAGTTATGGCTTCTCAAAGTTGCAAATGTCTCAATTTTTTAAACAAAATAACATGTTTTTTCAATTTTTCACTTTCCTTGCCATATTTTTCAAAACATTTAATAAACCTTATATACCGATTTAAAGTATAATAAAAGCTGTATCCAGAAATGCATAAATGAGGAAAATCGGCTAAGTTGTGGAAAAGTTATGGTTCCTCGGAGATGAGGCAGATATCAATATTTGTTCAAAACAATGATTTTGACCATTTATAACTATTGTGGTCATATTTTCTAAAATATGGGTCAAAATCAAGTGTGGTAAAGTTTTTTTATACTCATTTTAATACCGAAAATCGATTGGGCACAAAAAATTTCGATTTTAAAATTTTCAATTTTTTGGCATTTTTGCTAGGAGTTAATGTGCAAAAATTGTCAAATAATGGGTCAAATTTTAAAACTGACAATATGAACAATTTTTTGTTGTACAATAAAAATATGATCAATACTATTGACAGAAATGCATAAATTTTGAAAATCGGTTGATTTTCAGCTAAGTTATGGCTTCTCAAAGTTGCAAAAGTCTCAATTTTTAAACAAAATAACATGTTTTTTCAATTTTTCACTTTCCTTGCCATATTTTTCTAATTATGTAATAAACCTTATATACCGATTTAAAGTATAATAAAAGCCGTATCCAGAAATGCATAAATGAGGAAAATCGGCTAAGTCGTGGAAAAGTTATGGTTCCTCGGAGATGAGGAAGATATCAATATTTGTTCAAAACGATGATTTTGACCATTTATCACTATTGTGGTCATATGGTTTTTAAACCAAAAACACGTTTTTTTTCAATTTATCACTTTCCTGGCCATATTTTTCAAAACATTTAATAAACCTTATATACCGATTTAAAGTATAATAAAAGCTGTATCCAGAAATGCATAAATGAGGAAAATCGGCTAAGTTGTGGAAAAGTTATGGTTCCTCGGAGATGAGGCAGATATCAATATTTGTTCAAAACAATGATTTTGACCATTTATAACTATTGTGGTCATATTTTCTAAAATATGGGTCAAAATCAAGTGTGGTAAAGTTTTTTATACTCATTTTAATACCAAAAATCGATTGGGCACAAAAAATTTCGATTTTAAAATTTTCAATTTTTTGGCATTTTTGCTAGGAGTTAATGTGCAAAAATTGTCAAATAATGGGTCAAATTTCAAAACTGACAATATGAACAATTTTTTGTTGTACAATAAAAATATGATCAATACTATTGACAGAAATGCAAAAATTTTGAAAATCGGCTGATTTTTAGCTAAGTTATGGCTTCTCAAAGTTGCAAAAGTCTTAATTTTTTAAACAAAATAACACGTTTTTTCAATTTTTCACTTTCCTTGCCATATTTTTCAAAACATTTAATAAACCTTATATACCGATTTAAAGTTTAATAAAAGCCGTATCCAGAAATGCATAAATGAGGAAAATCGGCTAAGTTGTGGAAAAGTTATGGTTGCTCGGAGATGAGGAAGATATCAATATTTGTTCAAAACGATGATTTTGACCATTTATCACTATTGTGGTCATATTTTCTAAAATATAGGTCAAAATCAAGTGTGGTAAAGTTTTTTATACTCATTTTAATACCAGAAATCGATAAGGCACAAAAAATTCCGATTTTAAAATTTTCACTTTTTTGGCATTTTTGGTAGGAGTTAATGTGCAAAAATGGTCAAAAATGGGTCAAATTTTAAAACTGACAATATGAACAATTTTTTGTTGTACAATAAAAATATGATCAATACTATTGACAGAAATGCATAAATTTTGAAAATCGGCTGATTTTTAGCTAAGTTATGGCTTCTCAAAGTTGCAAATGTCTCAATTTTTAAACCAAAAACACGTTTTTTTTCAATTTATCACTTTCCTGGCTACATTTTTCAAAACATTTAATAAACCTTATATACCGATTTAAAATATAATAAAAGCCGTATCCAGAAATGCATAAATGAGGAAAATCGGCTAAGTTGTGGAAAAGTTATGGTTTCTCAAAGATGAGGAATATATCAATTTTTGTTCAAAACGATGATTTTGTCCATTTATAACTATTGTGGTCATATTTTCTAAAATATGGGTCAAAATCAAGTGTGCTAAATTTTTTTAACTCATTTTAATACCAGAAATCGATTGGGTACAAAAATTCCGATTTTAAAATTTTCACTTTTTTGACATTTTTGCTAGTAGTAAATTTGCAAAATTTTTTCAAAAAATGGGTCAAAATTTAAAACTGAAAGTATTTTCATTTGTTTGACGTAAATTCAAAATATGATAAATACCATTGACAGAAATGCAAAAATTTTGAAAATCGGTTGATTTTTAGCTAAGTTATGGCTTCTCAAAGTTGCAAATGTCTCAATTTTTTAAACCAAAAACATGTTTTTTTAATTTATCACTTTCCTTGCCATATTTTTCAAAACATGTAATTAACCTTATATACCGATTTAAAGTATAATAAAAGCGGTATCCAGAAATGCATAAATGAGGAAAATCGGCTAAGTTGTGGAAAAGTTATGGTTCCTCGGAGATGAGGAAGATATCAATATTTGTTCAAAACGATGATTTTGACCATTTATAACTATTGTGGTCATATTTTCTAAAATATGGGTCAAAATCAAGTGTGGTAAAGTTTTTTTTATACTCATTTTAATACCAGAAATCGATAAGGCACAAAAAATTCCGATTTTAAAATTTTCACTTTTTGGCATTTTTGCTAGGAGTTAATGGGCAAAAACTGTCAAAAAATGAGTCAAATTTTAAAACTGACAATATGAACAATTTTTTGATGTACAATAAAAATATGATCAATACTATTGACAGAAATGCATAAATTTTGAAAATCGGCTGATTTTTAGCTAAGTTATGGCTTCTCAAAGTTGCAAAAGTCTCAACTTTTTAAACAAAATAACATGTTTTTTCAATTTTTCACTTTCCTTGCCATATTATTCAATACATTTAATAAACCTTATATACCGATTTAAAGTATAATAAAAGCCGTATCCAGAAATGCATAAATGAGGAAAATCGGCTAAGTTGTGGAAAAGTTATGGTTCCTCGGAGATGAGGAAGATATCAATATTTGTTCAAAACGATGATTATGACCATTTATAACTATTGTGGTCATATTTTCTAAAATATGGGTCAAAATCAAGTGTGGTAAAGTTTTTTTATACTCATTTTAATACCAGAAATCGATAAGGCACAAAAAATTCCGATTTTAAAATTTTCACTTTTTTGGCATTTTTGGTAGGAGTTAATGTGCAAAAACTGTCAAAAATTGAGTCAAATTTTAAAACTGACAATATGAACAATTTTTTGATGTACAATAAAAATATGATCAATACTATTGACAGAAATGCATAAATTTTTAAAATCGGCTGATTTTTAGCTAAGTTATGGCTTCTCAAAGTTGCAAAAGTCTCAATTTTTTAAACAAAATAACATGTTTTTTTCAATTTTTCACTTTCCTTGCCATATTTTTCAAAACATTTAATAAACCTTATATACCGATTTAAAGTATAATAAAAGCTGTATCCAGAAATGCATAAATGAGGAAAATCGGCTAAGTTGTGGAAAAGTTATGGTTCCTCGGAGATGAGGAAGATATCAATATTTGTTCAAAACAATGATTTTGACCATTTATAACTATTGTGGTCATATTTTCTAAAATATGGGTCAAAATCAAGTGTGGTAAAGTTTTTTTATACTCATTTTAATACCAAAAATCGATTGGGCACAAAAAAATTTCGATTTTAAAATTTTCAATTTTTTGGCATTTTTGCTAGGAGTTAATGTGCAAAAATTGTCAAATAATGGGTCAAATTTCAAAACTGACAATATGAACAATTTTTTGTTGTACAATAAAAATATGATCAATACTATTGACAGAAATGCATAAATTTTGAAAATCGGTTGATTTTCAGCTAAGTTATGGCTTCTCAAAGTTGCAAAAGTCTCAATTTTTAAACAAAATAACATGTTTTTTCAATTTTTCACTTTCCTTGCCATATTTTTCTAATTATGTAATAAACCTTATATACCGATTTAAAGTATAATAAAAGCCGTATCCAGAAATGCATAAATGAAGAAAATCGGCTAAGTTGTGGAAAAGTTATGGTTCCTCGGAGATGAGGAAGATATCAATATTTGTTCAAAACGATGATTTTGACCATTTATCACTATTGTGGTCATATTTTCTAAAATATGGGTCAAAATCATGTGTGGTAAAGTTTTTTATACTCATTTTAATACCAGAAATCGATTGGGCACAAAAATTCCGATTTTAAAATTTCCACTTTTTGAAATTTTTGCTAGTAGTAAATTTGCAAAATTTGTTAAAAAATGGGTCAAAAATTGAAACTGAAAGTATTTTAATTTTTTTGACGTAGATTCAAAATATGATAAATACCATTGACAGAAATGCAAAAATTTTGAAAATCGGCTGATTTTTAGCTAAGTTATGGCTTCTCAAAGTTGCAAAAGTCTTAATTTTTTAAACAAAATAACACGTTTTTTCAATTTTTCACTTTCCTTGCCATATTTTTCAAAACATTTAATAAACCTTATATACCGATTTAAAGTTTAATAAAAGCCGTATCCAGAAATGCATAAATGAGGAAAATCGGCTAAGTTGTGGAAAAGTTATGGTTGCTCGGAGATGAGGAAGATATCAATATTTGTTCAAAACGATGATTTTGACCATTTATCACTATTGTGGTCATATTTTCTAAAATATAGGTCAAAATCAAGTGTGGTAAAGTTTTTTATACTCATTTTAATACCAGAAATCGATAAGGCACAAAAAATTCCGATTTTAAAATTTTCACTTTTTTGGCATTTTTGGTAGGAGTTAATGTGCAAAAATGGTCAAAAATGGGTCAAATTTTAAAACTGACAATATGAACAATTTTTTGTTGTACAATAAAAATATGATCAATACTATTGACAGAAATGCATAAATTTTGAAAATCGGCTGATTTTTAGCTAAGTTATGGCTTCTCAAAGTTGCAAATGTCTCAATTTTTTACACCAAAAACACGTTTTTTTTCAATTTATCACTTTCCTGGCTACATTTTTCAAAACATTTAATAAACCTTATATACCGATTTAAAATATAATAAAAGCCGTATCCAGAAATGCATAAATGAGGAAAATCGGCTAAGTTGTTGATAAGTTATGGTTTCTCAAAGATGGGGAATATATCAATTTTTGTTCAAAACGATGATTTTGTCCATTTATAACTATTGTGGTCATATTTTCTAAAATATGGGTCAAAATCAAGTGTGCTAAATTTTTTTTAACTCATTTTAATACCAGAAATCGATTGGGTACAAAAAATTCCGATTTTAAAATTTTCACTTTTTTGACATTTTTGCTAGTAGTAAATTTGCAAAATTTTTCAAAAAATGGGTCAAAATTTAAAACTGAAAGTATTTTCATTTGTTTGACGTAAATTCAAAATATGATAAATACCATTGACAGAAATGCAAAAATTATGAAAATCGGTTGATTTTTAGCTAAGTTATGGCTTCTCAAAGTTGCAAAAGTCTCAATTTTTAAACAAAATAACATGTTTTTTCAATTTTTCACTTTCCTTGCCATATTTTTCTAATTATGTAATAAACCTTATATACCGATTTAAAGTATAATAAAAGCCGTATCCAGAAATGCATAAATGAGGAAAATCGGCTAAGTTGTGGAAAAGTTATGGTTCCTCGGAGATGAGGAAGATATCAATATTTGTTCAAAACGATGATTTTGACCATTTATCACTATTGTGGTCATATGGTTTTTAAACCAAAAACACGTTTTTTTTCAATTTATCACTTTCCTGGCCATATTTTTCAAAACATTTAATTAACCTTATATACCGACTTAAAGTATAATAAAAGCCGTATCCAGAAATGCATAAATGAGGAAAATCGGCTAAGTTGTGGAAAAGTTATGGTTGCTCGGAGATGAGGAAAATATCAATATTTGTTCAAAACGATGATTTTGACCATTTATCACTATTGTGGTCATATTTTCTAAAATATGGGTCAAAATCATGTGTGGTAAAGTTTTTTTATACTCATTTTAATACCAGAAATCGATTGGGCACAAAAAATTCCGATTTTAAAATTTCCACTTTTTTGACATTTTTGCTAGTAGTGAATTTGCAAAATTTGTTAAAAAATGGGTCAAAAATTGAAACTGAAAGTATTTTAATTTTTTTGACGTAGATTCAAAATATGATAAATACCATTGACAGAAATGCAAAAATTTTGAAAATCGGCTGATTTTTAGCTAAGTTATGGCTTCTCAAAGTTGCAAAAGTCTTAATTTTTTAAACAAAATAACACGTTTTTTCAATTTTTCACTTTCCTTGCCATATTTTTCAAAACATTTAATAAACCTTATATACCGATTTAAAGTTTAATAAAAGCCGTATCCAGAAATGCATAAATGAGGAAAATCGGCTAAGTTGTGGAAAAGTTATGGTTGCTCGGAGATGAGGAAGATATCAATATTTGTTCAAAACGATGATTTTGACCATTTATCACTATTGTGGTCATATTTTCTAAAATATAGGTCAAAATCAAGTGTGGTAAAGTTTTTTATACTCATTTTAATACCAGAAATCGATAAGGCACAAAAAATTCCGATTTTAAAATTTTCACTTTTTTGGCATTTTTGGTAGGAGTTAATGTGCAAAAATGGTCAAAAATGGGTCAAATTTTAAAACTGACAATATGAACAATTTTTTGTTGTACAATAAAAATATGATCAATACTATTGACAGAAATGCATAAATTTTGAAAATCGGCTGATTTTTAGCTAAGTTATGGCTTCTCAAAGTTGCAAATGTCTCAATTTTTTAAACCAAAAACACGTTTTTTTTCAATTTATCACTTTCCTGGCTACATTTTTCAAAACATTTAATAAACCTTATATACCGATTTAAAATATAATAAAAGCCGTATCCAGAAATGCATAAATGAGGAAAATCGGCTAAGTTGTTGATAAGTTATGGTTTCTCAAAGATGGGGAATATATCAATTTTTGTTCAAAACGATGATTTTGTCCATTTATAACTATTGTGGTCATATTTTCTAAAATATGGGTCAAAATCAAGTGTGCTAAATTTTTTTAACTCATTTTAATACCAGAAATCGATTGGGTACAAAAAATTCCGATTTTAAAATTTTCACTTTTTTGACATTTTTGCTAGTAGTAAATTTGCAAAATTTTTCAAAAAATGGGTCAAAATTTAAAACTGAAAGTATTTTCATTTGTTTGACGTAAATTCAAAATATGATAAATACCATTGACAGAAATGCAAAAATTTTGAAAATCGGTTGATTTTTAGCTAAGTTATGGCTTCTCAAAGTTGCAAATGTCTCAATTTTTTAAACCAAAAACATGTTTTTTTAATTTATCACTTTCCTTGCCATATTTTTCAAAACATGTAATTAACCTTATATACCGATTTAAAGTATAATAAAAGCGGTATCCAGAAATGCATAAATGAGGAAAATCGGCTAAGTTGTGGAAAAGTTATGGTTCCTCGGAGATGAGGAAGATATCAATATTTGTTCAAAACGATGATTTTGACCATTTATAACTATTGTGGTCATATTTTCTAAAATATGGGTCAAAATCAAGTGTGGTAAAGTTTTTTTATACTCATTTTAATACCAGAAATCGATAAGGCACAAAAAATTCCGATTTTAAAATTTTCACTTTTTTGGCATTTTTGCTAGGAGTTAATGTGCAAAAACTGTCAAAAAATGAGTCAAATTTTAAAACTGACAATATGAACAATTTTTTGATGTACAATAAAAATATGATCAATACTATTGACAGAAATGCATAAATTTTGAAAATCGGCTGATTTTTAGCTAAGTTATGGCTTCTCAAAGTTGCAAAAGTCTCAATTTTTTAAACAAAATAACATGTTTTTTCAATTTTTCACTTTCCTTGCCATATTATTCAAAACATTTAATAAACCTTATATACCGATTTAAAGTATAATAAAAGCCGTATACAGAAATGCATAAATGAGGAAAATCGGCTAAGTTGTGGAAAAGTTATGGTTCCTCGGAGATGAGGAAGATATCAATATTTGTTCAAAACGATGATTATGACCATTTATAACTATTGTGGTCATATTTTCTAAAATATGGGTCAAAATCAAGTGTGGTAAAGTTTTTTTATACTCATTTTAATACCAGAAATCGATAAGGCACAAAAATTCCGATTTTAAAATTTTCACTTTTTTGGCATTTTTGGTAGGAGTTAATGTGCAAAAACTGTCAAAAATTGAGTCAAATTTTAAAACTGACAATATGAACAATTTTTTGATGTACAATAAAAATATGATCAATACTATTGACAGAAATGCATAAATTTTTAAAATCGGCTGATTTTTAGCTAAGTTATGGCTTCTCAAAGTTGCAAAAGTCTCAATTTTTTAAACAAAATAACATGTTTTTTCAATTTTTCACTTTCCTTGCCATATTTTTCAAAACATTTAATAAACCTTATATACCGATATAAAGTATAATAAAAGCTGTATCCAGAAATGCATAAATGAGGAAAATCGGCTAAGTTGTGGAAAAGTTATGGTTCCTCGGAGATGAGGAAGATATCAATATTTGTTCAAAACAATGATTTTGACCATTTATCACTATTGTGGTCATATTTTCTAAAATATGGGTCAAAATCAAGTGTGGTAAAGTTTTTTTATACTCATTTTAATACCAGAAATCGATTGGGCACAAAAAATTCCGATTTTAAAATTTCCACTTTTTTGACATTTTTGCTAGTAGTAAATTTGCAAAATTTGTTATAAAATGGGTCAAAAATTGAAACTGAAAGAATTTTAATTTTTTTGACGTAGATTCAAAATATGATAAATACCATTGACAGAAATGCAAAAATTTTGAAAATCGGCTGATTTTTAGCTAAGTTATGGCTTCTCAAAGTTGCAAAAGTCTTAATTTTTTAAACAAAATAACATGTTTTTTCAATTTTTCACTTTCCTTGCCATATTTTTCAAAACATTTAATAAACCTTATATACCGATTTAAAGTTTAATAAAAGCCGTATCCAGAAATGCATAAATGAGGAAAATCGGCTAAGTTGTGGAAAAGTTATGGTTGCTCGGAGATGAGGAAGATATCAATATTTGTTCAAAACGATGATTTTGACCATTTATCACTATTGTGGTCATATTTTCTAAAATATAGGTCAAAATCAAGTGTGGTAAAGTTTTTTATACTCATTTTAATACCAGAAATCGATAAGGCACAAAAAATTCCGATTTTAAAATTTTCACTTTTTTGGCATTTTTGGTAGGAGTTAATGTGCAAAAATGGTCAAAAATGGGTCAAATTTTAAAACTGACAATATGAACAATTTTTTGTTGTACAATAAAAATATGATCAATACTATTGACAGAAATGCATAAATTTTGAAAATCGGCTGATTTTTAGCTAAGTTATGGCTTCTCAAAGTTGCAAATGTCTCAATTTTTTAAACCAAAAACACGTTTTTTTTCAATTTATCACTTTCCTGGCTACATTTTTCAAAACATTTAATAAACCTTATATACCGATTTAAAATATAATAAAAGCCGTATCCAGAAATGCATAAATGAGGAAAATCGGCTAAGTTGTTGATAAGTTATGGTTTCTCAAAGATGGGGAATATATCAATTTTTGTTCAAAACGATGATTTTGTCCATTTATAACTATTGTGGTCATATTTTCTAAAATATGGGTCAAAATCAAGTGTGCTAAATTTTTTTAACTCATTTTAATACCAGAAATCGATTGGGTACAAAAAAATTCCGATTTTAAAATTTTCACTTTTTTGACATTTTTGCTAGTAGTAAATTTGCAAAATTTTTCAAAAAATGGGTCAAAATTTAAAACTGACAATATGAACAATTTTTTGATGTACAATAAAAATATGATCAATACTATTGACAGAAATGCATAAATTTTGAAAATCGGCTGATTTTTAGCTAAGTTATGGCTTCTCAAAGTTGCAAAAGTCTCAATTTTTTAAACAAAATAACATGTTTTTTCAATTTTTCACTTTCCTTGCCATATTATTCAAAACATTTAATAAACCTTATATACCGATTTAAAGTATAATAAAAGCCGTATACAGAAATGCATAAATTTTGAAAATCGGCTGATTTTTAGCTAAGTTATGGCTTCTCAAAGTTGCAAAAGTCTCAATTTTTTAAACAAAATAACATGTTTTTTCAATTTTTCACTTTCCTTGCCATATTATTCAAAACATTTAATAAACCTTATATACCGATTTAAAGTATAATAAAAGCCGTATACAGAAATGCATAAATGAGGAAAATCGGCTAAGTTGTGGAAAAGTTATGGTTCCTCGGAGATGAGGAAGATATCAATATTTGTTCAAAACGATGATTTTGACCATTTATCACTATTGTGGTCATATTTTCTAAAATATAGGTCAAAATCAAGTGTGGTAAAGTTTTTTATACTCATTTTAATACCAGAAATCGATAAGGCACAAAAAATTCCGATTTTTAAAATTTTCACTTTTTTGGCATTTTTGGTAGGAGTTAATGTGCAAAAATGGTCAAAAATGGGTCAAATTTTAAAACTGACAATATGAACAATTTTTTGTTGTACAATAAAAATATGATCAATACTATTGACAGAAATGCATAAATTTTGAAAATCGGCTGATTTTTAGCTAAGTTATGGCTTCTCAAAGTTGCAAATGTCTCAATTTTTTAAACCAAAAACACGTTTTTTTTCAATTTATCACTTTCCTGGCTACATTTTTCAAAACATTTAATAAACCTTATATACCGATTTAAAATATAATAAAAGCCGTATCCAGAAATGCATAAATGAGGAAAATCGGCTAAGTTGTTGATAAGTTATGGTTTCTCAAAGATGGGGAATATATCAATTTTTGTTCAAAACGATGATTTTGTCCATTTATAACTATTGTGGTCATATTTTCTAAAATATGGGTCAAAATCAAGTGTGCTAAATTTTTTTAACTCATTTTAATACCAGAAATCGATTGGGTACAAAAAATTCCGATTTTAAAATTTTCACTTTTTTGACATTTTTGCTAGTAGTAAATTTGCAAAATTTTTCAAAAAATGGGTCAAAATTTAAAACTGAAAGTATTTTCATTTGTTTGACGTAAATTCAAAATATGATAAATACCATTGACAGAAATGCAAAAATTTTGAAAATCGGTTGATTTTTAGCTAAGTTATGGCTTCTCAAAGTTGCAAATGTCTCAATTTTTTAAACCAAAAACATGTTTTTTTAATTTATCACTTTCCTTGCCATATTTTTCAAAACATGTAATTAACCTTATATACCGATTTAAAGTATAATAAAAGCGGTATCCAGAAATGCATAAATGAGGAAAATCGGCTAAGTTGTGGAAAAGTTATGGTTCCTCGGAGATGAGGAAGATATCAATATTTGTTCAAAACGATGATTATGACCATTTATAACTATTGTGGTCATATTTTCTAAAATATGGGTCAAAATCAAGTGTGGTAAAGTTTTTTTATACTCATTTTAATACCAGAAATCGATAAGGCACAAAAAATTCCGATTTTAAAATTTTCACTTTTTGGCATTTTTGGTAGGAGTTAATGTGCAAAAACTGTCAAAAATTGAGTCAAATTTTAAAACTGACAATATGAACAATTTTTTGATGTACAATAAAAATATGATCAATACTATTGACAGAAATGCATAAATTTTTAAAATCGGCTGATTTTTAGCTAAGTTATGGCTTCTCAAAGTTGCAAAAGTCTCAATTTTTTAAACAAAATAACATGTTTTTTCAATTTTTCACTTTCCTTGCCATATTTTTCAAAACATTTAATAAACCTTATATACCGATTTAAAGTATAATAAAAGCTGTATCCAGAAATGCATAAATGAGGAAAATCGGCTAAGTTGTGGAAAAGTTATGGTTCCTCGGAGATGAGGAAGATATCAATATTTGTTCAAAACAATGATTTTGACCATTTATCACTATTGTGGTCATATTTTCTAAAATATGGGTCAAAATCAAGTGTGGTAAAGTTTTTTTATACTCATTTTAATACCAGAAATCGATTGGGCACAAAAATTCCGATTTTAAAATTTCCACTTTTTGACATTTTTGCTAGTAGTAAATTTGCAAAATTTGTTAAAAAATGGGTCAAAAATTGAAACTGAAAGTATTTTAATTTTTTTGACGTAGATTCAAAATATGATAAATACCATTGACAGAAATGCAAAAATTTTGAAAATCGGCTGATTTTTAGCTAAGTTATGGCTTCTCAAAGTTGCAAAAGTCTTAATTTTTTAAACAAAATAACACGTTTTTTCAATTTTTCACTTTCCTTGCCATATTTTTCAAAACATTTAATAAACCTTATATACCGATTTAAAGTTTAATAAAAGCCGTATCCAGAAATGCATAAATGAGGAAAATCGGCTAAGTTGTGGAAAAGTTATGGTTGCTCGGAGATGAGGAAGATATCAATATTTGTTCAAAACGATGATTTTGACCATTTATCACTATTGTGGTCATATTTTCTAAAATATAGGTCAAAATCAAGTGTGGTAAAGTTTTTTATACTCATTTTAATACCAGAAATCGATAAGGCACAAAAATTCCGATTTTAAAATTTTCACTTTTTTGGCATTTTTGGTAGGAGTTAATGTGCAAAAATGGTCAAAAATGGGTCAAATTTTAAAACTGACAATATGAACAATTTTTTGTTGTACAATAAAAATATGATCAATACTATTGACAGAAATGCATAAATTTTGAAAATCGGCTGATTTTTAGCTAAGTTATGGCTTCTCAAAGTTGCAAATGTCTCAATTTTTTAAACCAAAAACACGTTTTTTTCAATTTATCACTTTCCTGGCTACATTTTTCAAAACATTTAATAAACCTTATATACCGATTTAAAATATAATAAAAGCCGTATCCAGAAATGCATAAATGAGGAAAATCGGCTAAGTTGTTGATAAGTTATGGTTTCTCAAAGATGGGGAATATATCAATTTTTGTTCAAAACGATGATTTTGTCCATTTATAACTATTGTGGTCATATTTTCTAAAATATGGGTCAAAATCAAGTGTGCTAAATTTTTTTAACTCATTTTAATACCAGAAATCGATTGGGTACAAAAATTCCGATTTTAAAATTTTCACTTTTTTGACATTTTTGCTAGTAGTAAATTTGCAAAATTTTTCAAAAAATGGGTCAAAATTTAAAACTGACAATATGAACAATTTTTTGATGTACAATAAAAATATGATCAATACTATTGACAGAAATGCATAAATTTTGAAAATCGGCTGATTTTTAGCTAAGTTATGGCTTCTCAAAGTTGCAAAAGTCTCAATTTTTTAAACAAAATAACATGTTTTTTCAATTTTTCACTTTCCTTGCCATATTATTCAAAACATTTAATAAACCTTATATACCGATTTAAAGTATAATAAAAGCCGTATACAGAAATGCATAAATTTTGAAAATCGGCTGATTTTTAGCTAAGTTATGGCTTCTCAAAGTTGCAAAAGTCTCAATTTTTTAAACAAAATAACATGTTTTTTCAATTTTTCACTTTCCTTGCCATATTATTCAAAACATTTAATAAACCTTATATACCGATTTAAAGTATAATAAAAGCCGTATACAGAAATGCATAAATGAGGAAAATCGGCTAAGTTGTGGAAAAGTTATGGTTCCTCGGAGATGAGGAAGATATCAATATTTGTTCAAAACGATGATTTTGACCATTTATCACTATTGTGGTCATATTTTCTAAAATATAGGTCAAAATCAAGTGTGGTAAAGTTTTTTATACTCATTTTAATACCAGAAATCGATAAGGCACAAAAAATTCCGATTTTAAAATTTTCACTTTTTTGGCATTTTTGGTAGGAGTTAATGTGCAAAAATGGTCAAAAATGGGTCAAATTTTAAAACTGACAATATGAACAATTTTTTGTTGTACAATAAAAATATGATCAATACTATTGACAGAAATGCATAAATTTTGAAAATCGGCTGATTTTTAGCTAAGTTATGGCTTCTCAAAGTTGCAAATGTCTCAATTTTTTAAACCAAAAACACGTTTTTTTTCAATTTATCACTTTCCTGGCTACATTTTTCAAAACATTTAATAAACCTTATATACCGATTTAAAATATAATAAAAGCCGTATCCAGAAATGCATAAATGAGGAAAATCGGCTAAGTTGTTGATAAGTTATGGTTTCTCAAAGATGGGGAATATATCAATTTTTGTTCAAAACGATGATTTTGTCCATTTATAACTATTGTGGTCATATTTTCTAAAATATGGGTCAAAATCAAGTGTGCTAAATTTTTTTAACTCATTTTAATACCAGAAATCGATTGGGTACAAAAAATTCCGATTTTAAAATTTTCACTTTTTTGACATTTTTGCTAGTAGTAAATTTGCAAAATTTTTCAAAAAATGGGTCAAAATTTAAAACTGAAAGTATTTTCATTTGTTTGACGTAAATTCAAAATATGATAAATACCATTGACAGAAATGCAAAAATTTTGAAAATCGGTTGATTTTTAGCTAAGTTATGGCTTCTCAAAGTTGCAAATGTCTCAATTTTTTAAACCAAAAACATGTTTTTTTAATTTATCACTTTCCTTGCCATATTTTTCAAAACATGTAATTAACCTTATATACCGATTTAAAGTATAATAAAAGCGGTATCCAGAAATGCATAAATGAGGAAAATCGGCTAAGTTGTGGAAAAGTTATGGTTCCTCGGAGATGAGGAAGATATCAATATTTGTTCAAAACGATGATTTTGACCATTTATAACTATTGTGGTCATATTTTCTAAAATATGGGTCAAAATCAAGTGTGGTAAAGTTTTTTATACTCATTTTAATACCAGAAATCGATAAGGCACAAAAAATTCCGATTTTAAAATTTTCACTTTTTTGGCATTTTTGCTAGGAGTTAATGTGCAAAAACTGTCAAAAAATGAGTCAAATTTTAAAACTGACAATATGAACAATTTTTTGATGTACAATAAAAATATGATCAATACTATTGACAGAAATGCATAAATTTTGAAAATCGGCTGATTTTTAGCTAAGTTATGGCTTCTCAAAGTTGCAAAAGTCTCAATTTTTTAAACAAAATAACATGTTTTTTCAATTTTTCACTTTCCTTGCCATATTATTCAAAACATTTAATAAACCTTATATACCGATTTAAAGTATAATAAAAGCCGTATACAGAAATGCATAAATGAGGAAAATCGGCTAAGTTGTGGAAAAGTTATGGTTCCTCGGAGATGAGGAAGATATCAATATTTGTTCAAAACAATGATTTTGACCATTTATCACTATTGTGGTCATATTTTCTAAAATATGGGTCAAAATCAAGTGTGGTAAAGTTTTTTTATACTCATTTTAATACCAGAAATCGATAAGGCACAAAAAATTCCGATTTTAAAATTTTCACTTTTTTGGCATTTTTGGTAGGAGTTAATGTGCAAAAACTGTCAAAAATTGAGTCAAATTTTAAAACTGACAATATGAACAATTTTTTGATGTACAATAAAAATATGATCAATACTATTGACAGAAATGCATAAATTTTGAAAATCGGCTGATTTTTAGCTAAGTTATGGCTTCTCAAAGTTGCAAAAGTCTCAATTTTTTAAACAAAATAACATGTTTTTTCAATTTTTCACTTTCCTTGCCATATTATTCAAAACATTTAATAAACCTTATATACCGATTTAAAGTATAATAAAAGCTGTATCCAGAAATGCATAAATGAGGAAAATCGGCTAAGTTGTGGAAAAGTTATGGTTCCTCGGAGATGAGGAAGATATCAATATTTGTTCAAAACGATGATTTTGACCATTTATCACTATTGTGGTCATATTTTCTAAAATATAGGTCAAAATCAAGTGTGGTAAAGTTTTTATACTCATTTTAATACCAGAAATCGATAAGGCACAAAAATTCCGATTTTAAAATTTTCACTTTTTTGGCATTTTTGGTAGGAGTTAATGTGCAAAAATGGTCAAAAATGGGTCAAATTTTAAAACTGACAATATGAACAATTTTTTGTTGTACAATAAAAATATGATCAATACTATTGACAGAAATGCATAAATTTTGAAAATCGGCTGATTTTTAGCTAAGTTATGGCTTCTCAAAGTTGCAAATGTCTCAATTTTTAAAACAAAAAACACGTTTTTTTTCAATTTATCACTTTCCTGGCTACATTTTTCAAAACATTTAATAAACCTTATATACCGATTTAAAATATAATAAAAGCCGTATCCAGAAATGCATAAATGAGGAAAATCGGCTAAGTTGTGGAAAAGTTATGGTTCCTCGGAGATGAGGAAGATATCAATATTTGTTCAAAACGATGATTTTGACCATTTATAACTATTGTGGTCATATTTTCTAAAATATGGGTCAAAATCAAGTGTGGTAAAGTTTTTTTATACTCATTTTAATACCAGAAATCGATAAGGCACAAAAATTCCGATTTTAAAATTTTCACTTTTTTGGCATTTTTGCTAGGAGTTAATGTGCAAAAACTGTCAAAAAATGAGTCAAATTTTAAAACTGACAATATGAACAATTTTTTGATGTACAATAAAAATATGATCAATACTATTGACAGAAATGCATAAATTTTGAAAATCGGCTGATTTTTAGCTAAGTTATGGCTTCTCAAAGTTGCAAAAAGTCTCAATTTTTAAACAAAATAACATGTTTTTTCAATTTTTCACTTTCCTTGCCATATTATTCAAAACATTTAATAAACCTTATATACCGATTTAAAGTATAATAAAAGCCGTATACAGAAATGCATAAATGAGGAAAATCGGCTAAGTTGTGGAAAAGTTATGGTTCCTCGGAGATGAGGAAGATATCAATATTTGTTCAAAACGATGATTATGACCATTTATAACTATTGTGGTCATATTTTCTAAAATATGGGTCAAAATCAAGTGTGGTAAAGTTTTTTTATACTCATTTTAATACCAGAAATCGATAAGGCACAAAAAATTCCGATTTTAAAATTTTCACTTTTTTGGCATTTTTGGTAGGAGTTAATGTGCAAAAACTGTCAAAAATTGAGTCAAATTTTAAAACTGACAATATGAACAATTTTTTGATGTACAATAAAAATATGATCAATACTATTGACAGAAATGCATAAATTTTTAAAATCGGCTGATTTTTAGCTAAGTTATGGCTTCTCAAAGTTGCAAAAGTCTCAATTTTTTAAACAAAATAACATGTTTTTTCAATTTTTCACTTTCCTTGCCATATTTTTCAAAACATTTAATAAACCTTATATACCGATTTAAAGTATAATAAAAGCTGTATCCAGAAATGCATAAATGAGGAAAATCGGATAAGTTGTGGAAAAGTTATGGTTCCTCGGAGATGAGGAAGATATCAATATTTGTTCAAAACAATGATTTTGACCATTTATAACTATTGTGGTCATATTTTCTAAAATATGGGTCAAAATCAAGTGTGGTAAAGTTTTTTTATACTCATTTTAATACCAAAAATCGATTGGGCACAAAAAATTTCGATTTTAAAATTTTCAATTTTTTGGCATTTTTGCTAGGAGTTAATGTGCAATAATTGTCAAATAATGGGTCAAATTTCAAAACTGACAATATGAACAATTTTTTGTTGTACAATAAAAATATGATCAATACTATTGACAGAAATGCATAAATTTTGAAAATCGGTTGATTTTCAGCTAAGTTATGGCTTCTCAAAGTTGCAAAAGTCTCAATTTTTAAACAAAATAACATGTTTTTTCAATTTTTCACTTTCCTTGCCATATTTTTCTAATTATGTAATAAACCTTATATACCGATTTAAAGTATAATAAAAGCCGTATCCAGAAATGCATAAATGAGGAAAATCGGCTAAGTTGTGGAAAAGTTATGGTTCCTCGGAGATGAGGAAGATATCAATATTTGTTCAAAACGATGATTTTGACCATTTATCATTATTGTGGTCATATGGTTTTTAAACCAAAAACACGTTTTTTTTCAATTTATCACTTTCCTGGCCATATTTTTCAAAACATTTAATTAACCTTATATACCGACTTAAAGTATAATAAAAGCCGTATCCAGAAATGCATAAATGAGGAAAATCGGCTAAGTTGTGGAAAAGTTATGGTTGCTCGGAGATGAGGAAAATATCAATATTTGTTCAGAACGATGATTTTGACCATTTATCACTATTGTGGTCATATTTTCTAAAATATGGGTCAAAATCAAGTGTGGTAAAGTTTTTTTATACTCATTTTAATACCAGAAATCGATTGGGCACAAAAAATTCCGATTTTAAAATTTCCACTTTTTTGACATTTTTGCTAGTAGTAAATTTGCAAAATTTGTTAAAAAATGGGTCAAAAATTGAAACTGAAAGTATTTTAATTTTTTTGACGTAGATTCAAAATATGATAAATACCATTGACAGAAATGCAAAAATTTTGAAAATCGGCTGATTTTTAGCTAAGTTATGGCTTCTCAAAGTTGCAAAAGTCTCAATTTTTTAAACCAAAAACATGTTTTTTTAATTTATCACTTTCCTTGCCATATTTTTCAAAACATGTAATTAACCTTATATACCGATTTAAAGTATAATAAAAGCGGTATCCAGAAATGCATAAATGAGGAAAATCGGCTAAGTTGTGGAAAAGTTATGGTTCCTCGGAGATGAGGAAGATATCAATATTTGTTCAAAACGATGATTTTGACCATTTATAACTATTGTGGTCATATTGTCTAAAATATGGGTCAAAATCAAGTGTGGTAAAAGTTTTTTTATACTCATTTTAATACCAGAAATCGATTGGGCACAAAAATTCCGATTTTAAAATTTTTCCTATTTTGACATTTTTGCTAGTAGTAAATTTGCAAAATTTGTCAAAAAATGGGTTAAAAATTGAAACTGAAAGTATTTTAATTTTTTGACGTAGATTTAAAATATGATAAATACTATTGACAGAAATGCATAAATTTTGAAAATCGGTTGATTTTTAGCTAAGTTATGGCTTCTCAAAGTTGCAAAAGTCTCAATTTTTTAAACAAAATAACATGTTTTTTCAATTTTTCACTTTCCTTGCCATATTATTCAAAACATTTAATAAACCTTATATACCGATTTAAAGTATAATAAAAGCCGTATCCAGAAATGCATAAATGAGGAAAATCGGCTAAGTTGTGGAAAAGTTATGGTTCCTCGGAGATGAGGAAGATATCAATATTTGTTCAAAACGATGATTTTGACCATTTATAACTATTGTGGTCATATTTTCTAAAATATGGGTCAAAATCAAGTGTGGTAAAGTTTTTTTTATACTCATTTTAATACCAGAAATCGATAAGGCACAAAAAATTCCGATTTTAAAATTTTCACTTTTTTGGCATTTTTGGTAGGAGTTAATGTGCAAAAACTGTCAAAAATTGAGTCAAATTTTAAAACTGACAATATGAACAATTTTTTGATGTACAATAAAAATATGATCAATACTATTGACAGAAATGCATAAATTTTGAAAATCGGCTGATTTTTAGCTAAGTTATGGCTTCTCAAAGTTGCAAAAGTCTCAATTTTTAAACAAAATAACATGTTTTTTAAATTTTTCACTTTCCTTGCCATATTTTTCTAATTATGTAATAAACCTTATATACCGTTTTAAAGTATAATAAAAGCCGTATCCAGAAATGCATAAATGAGGAAAATCGGCTAAGTTGTGGAAAAGTTATGGTTCCTCGGAGATGAGGAAGATATCAATATTTGTTCAAAACGATGATTTTGACCATTTATCACTATTGTGGTCATATGGTTTTTAAACCAAAAACACGTTTTTTTTTCAATTTATCACTTTCCTGGCCATATTTTTCAAAACATTTAATTAACCTTATATACCGACTTAAAGTATAATAAAAGCCGTATCCAGAAATGCATAAATGAGGAAAATCGGCTAAGTTGTGGAAAAGTTATGGTTGCTCGGAGATGAGGAAAATATCAATATTTGTTCAAAACGATGATTTTGACCATTTATCACTATTGTGGTCATATTTTCTAAAATATGGGTCAAAATCAAGTGTGGTAAAGTTTTTTTATACTCATTTTAATACCAGAAATCGATTGGGCACAAAAATTCCGATTTTAAAATTTCCACTTTTTTGACATTTTTGCTAGTAGTAAATTTGCAAAATTTGTTAAAAAATGGGTCAAAAATTGAAACTGAAAGTATTTTAATTTTTTTGACGTAGATTCAAAATATGATAAATACCATTGACAGAAATGCAAAAATTTTGAAAATCGGCTGATTTTTAGCTAAGTTATGGCTTCTCAAAGTTGCAAAAGTCTTAATTTTTAAAACAAAATAACACGTTTTTTTCAATTTTTCTCTTTCCTTGCCATATTTTTCAAAACATTTAATAAACCTTATATACCGATTTAAAGTTTAATAAAAGCCGTATCCAGAAATGCATAAATGAGGAAAATCGGCTAAGTTGTGGAAAAGTTATGGTTGCTCGGAGATGAGGAAGATATCAATATTTGTTCAAAACGATGATTTTGACCATTTATCACTATTGTGGTCATATTTTCTAAAATATAGGTCAAAATCAAGTGTGGTAAAGTTTTTTATACTCATTTTAATACCAGAAATCGATTGGGCACAAAAAATTCCGATTTTAAAATTTTCACTTTTTTGACATTTTTGCTAGTAGTAAATTTGCAAAATTTGTTAAAAAATGGGTCAAAATTGAAACTGAAAGTATTTTAATTTTTTTGACGTAGATTCAAAATATGATAAATACCATTGACAGAAATGCAAAAATTTTTAAAATCGGCTGATTTTTAGCTAAGTTATGCCTTCTCAAAGTTGCAAATGTCTCAATTTTTTAAACCAAAAACACGTTTTTTTTCAATTTATCACTTTCCTGGCCATATTTTTCAAAACATTTAATACACCTTATATACCGATTTAAAGTATAATAAAAGCCGTATCCAGAAATGCATAAATGAGGAAAATCGGCTAAGCTGTGGAAAAGTTATGGTTGCTCGGAGATGAGGAAGATATCAATATTTGTTCAAAACGATGATTTTGACCATTTATCACTATTGTGGTCATATTTTCTAAAATATGGGTCAAAATCAAGTGTGGTAAAGTTTTTTATACTCATTTTAATACCAGAAATCGATTGGGCACAAAAAATTCCGATTTTAAAATTTTCACTTTTTTGGCATTTTTGGTAGGAGTTAATGTGCAAAATTTGTCAAAAAATGGGTCAAAAATTAAAACTGAAAGTATTTTAATTTTTTTGACGTAGATTCAAAATATGATAAACACCATTGACAGAAATGCAAAAATTTTGAAAATCGGTTGATTTTTAGCTAAGTTATGGCTTCTGAAAGTTGCAAATGTCTCAATTTTTTAAACCAAAAACACGTTTTTTTCAATTTATCACTTTCCTTGCCATATTTTTCAAAACATGTAATAAACCTTATATACCGATTTAAAGTATAATAAAAGCCGTATCCAGAAATGCATAAATGAGGAAAATCGGCTAAGTTGTGGAAAAGTTATGGTTGCTTGGAGATGAGGAAGATATCAATATTTGTTCAAAACGATGATTTTGACCATTTATTACTATTGTGGTCATATTTTCTAAAATATGGGTCAAAATCAAATGTGGTAAAGTTTTTTATACTCATTTTAATACCAGAAATCGATAATGCACAAAAAATTCCGATTTTAAAATTTTCATTTTTTTGGCATTTTTGGTAGGAGTTAATGTGCCAAAATGGTCAAAAAATGGGTCATATTTTAGAACTGACAATTTGAACAATTTTTTGATGTACAATAAAAATATGATCAATACTATTGACAGAAATGCATAAATTTTGAAAATCGGTTGATTTTTAGCTAAGTTATGGCTTCTCAAAGTTGCAAAAGTCTCAATTTTTTAAACCAAATAACACGTTTTTTCAATTTTTCACTTTTCTTGCCATATTTTTCAAAACATTTAATAAACCTTATATACCGATTTAAAGTATAATAAAAGCCGTATCCAGAAATGCATAAATGAGGAAAATCGGCTAAGTTGTGGAAAAGTTATGGTTGCTCGGAGATGAGGAAGATATCAATATTTGTTCAAAACGATGATTTTGACCATTTATCACTATTGTGGTCATATTTTCTAAAATATGGGTCAAAATCAAGTGTGGTAAAGTTTTTTTATACTCATTTTAATACCAGAAATCGATTGGGCTCAAAAAATTCCGATTTTCAAATTTTCACTTTTTTGACATTTTTACTAGTAGTAAATATGCAAAATTTGTCAAAAAATGGGTCAAAAATTAAAACTGAAAGTATTTTAATTTTTTTTGACGTAGATTCAAAATATGATAAATACCATTGACAGAAATGCAAAAATTTTGAAAATCGGTTGATATTTAGCTAAGTTATGGCTTCTCAAAGTTGCAAATGTCTCCATTTTTTAAACCAAAAACACGTTTTTTTTTCAATTTATCACTTTCCTTGCCATATTTTTCAAAACATGTAATAAACCTTATATACCGATTTAAAGTATAATAAAAGCCGTATCCAGAAATGCATAAGTGAGGAAAATCGGCTAAGTTGTGGAAAAGTTATGGTTGCTCGGAGATAAGGAAGATATCAATATTTGTTCAAAACGATGATTTTGACCATTTATCACTATTGTGGTCATATTTTCTAAAATATGGGTCAAAATCAAGTGTGGTAAAGTTTTTTTATACTCATTTTAATACCAGAAATCGATTGGGCACAAAAAATTCCGATTTTAAAATTTTCACTTTTTTGGCATTTTTGGTAGGAGTTAATGTGCAAAATTTGTCAAAAAATGGGTCAAAAATTAAAACTGAAAGTATTTTAATTTTTTTGACGTAGATTCAAAATATGATAAACACCATTGACAGAAATGCAAAAATTTTGAAAATCGGTTGATTTCTAGCTAAGTTATGGCTTCTGAAAGTTGCAAATGTCTCAATTTTTTAAACCAAAAACACGTTTTTTTCAATTTATCACTTTCCTTGCCATATTTTTCAAAACATGTAATAAACCTTATATACCGATTTAAAGTATAATAAAAGCCGTATCCAGAAATGCATAAATGAGGAAAATCGGCTAAGTTGTGGAAAAGTTATGGTTGCTTGGAGATGAGGAAGATATCAATATTTGTTCAAAACGATGATTTTGACCATTTATTACTATTGTGGTCATATTTTCTAAAATATGGGTCAAAATCAAATGTGGTAAAGTTTTTATACTCATTTTAATACCAGAAATCGATAATGCGCAAAAAATTCCGATTTTAAAATTTTCATTTTTTTGGCATTTTTGGTAGGAGTTAATGTGCAAAAATGGTCAAAAAATGGGTCAAATTTTAGAACTGACAATTTGAACAATTTTTTGATGTACAATAAAAATATGATCAATACTATTGACAGAAATGCATAAATTTTGAAAATCGGTTGATTTTTAGCTAAGTTATGGCTTCTCAAAGTTGCAAAAGTCTCAATTTTTTAAACCAAATAACACGTTTTTTCAATTTTTTACTTTTCTGGCCATATTTTTCAAAACATTTAATAAACCTTATATACCGATTTAAAGTATAATAAAAGCCGTATCCAGAAATGCATAAGTGAGGAAAATCGGCTAAGTTGTGGAAAAGTTATGGTTGCTCGGAGATAAGGAAGATATCAATATTTGTTCAAAACGATGATTTTGACCATTTATCACTATTGTGGTCATATTTTCTAAAATATGGTTCAAAATCAAGTGTGGTAAAGTTTTTTTATACTCATTTTAATACCAGAAATCGATTGGGCACAAAAAATTCCGATTTTAAAATATTCACTTTTTTGGCATTTTTGGTAGGAGTTAATGTGCAAAATTTGTCAAAAAATGGGTCAAAAATTAAAACTGAATGTATTTTAATTTTTTTGGCGTAGATTCAAAATATGATAAACACCATTGACAGAAATGCAAAAATTTTGAAAATCGGTTGATTTTTAGCTAAGTTATGGCTTCTGAAAGTTGCAAATGTCTCAATTTTTTAAACCAAAAACACGTTTTTTTCAATTTATCACTTTCCTTGCCATATTTTTCAAAACATGTAATAAACCTTATATACCGATTTAAAGTATAATAAAAGCCGTATCCAGAAATGCATAAATGAGGAAAATCGGCTAAGTTGTGGAAAAGTTATGGTTGCTTGGAGATGAGGAAGATATCAATATTTGTTCAAAACGATGATTTTGACCATTTATCACTATTGTGGTCATATTTTCTAAAATATGGGTCAAAATCAAGTGTGGTAAAGTTTTTTTATACTCATTTTAATACCAGAAATCGATTGGGCACAAAAATTCCGATTTTAAAATTTTCACTTTTTTGACATTTTTGCTAGTAGTAAATTTGCAAAATTTGTCAAAAAATGGGTCAAAAATTGAAACTGAAAGTATTTTAATTTTTTGACGTAGATTCAAAATATGATAAATACTATTGACAGAAATGCAAAAATTTTGAAAATCGGTTGATTTTTAGCTAAGTTATGGCTTCTCAAAGTTGCAAATGTCTCAATTTATTAAACCAAAAACACGTATTTTTTCAATTTATCACTTTCCTGGCCATATTTTTCAAAACATGTAATAAACCTTATATACCGATTTAAAGTATAATAAAAGCCGTATCCAGAAATGCATAAATGAGGAAAATCGGCTAAGTTGTGGAAAAGTTATTGTTGCTTGGAGATGAGGAAGATATCAATATTTGTTCAAAACGATGATTTTGACCATTTATCACTATTGTGGTCATATTTTCTAAAATATGGGTCAAAATCAAGTGTGGTAAAGTTTTTTTATACTCATTTTAATACCAGAAATCGATTGGGCACAAAAAATTCCGATTTTAAAATTTTAATTTTTTTGGCATTTTTGGTAGGAGTTAATGTGCAAAAATGGTCAAAAAATGGGTCAAATTTTAGAACTGACAATTTGAACAATTTTTCGATGTACAATAAAAATATGATCAATACTATTGACAGAAATGCAAAAATTTTGAAAATCGGTTGATTTTTAGCTAAGTTATGGCTTCTCAAAGTTGCAAATGTCTCAATTTTTTAAACCAAAGACACGTTTTTTTTCAATTTATCACTTTCCTGGCCATATTTTTCAAAACATGTAATAAACCTTATATACCGATTTAAAATATAATAAAAGCCGTATCCAGAAATGCATAAATGAGGAAAATCGGCTAAGTTGTGGAAAAGTTATTGTTGCTTGGAAATGAGGAAGATATCAATATTTGTTCAAAACGATGATTTTGACCATTTATCACTATTGTGGTCATATTTTCTAAAATATGGGTCAAAATCAAATGTGGTAAAGTTTTTTATACTCATTTTAATACCAGAAATCGATAATGCACAAAAAATTCCGATTTTAAAATTTTCATTTTTTTGGCATTTTTGGTAGGAGTTAATGTGCCAAAATGGTCAAAAAATGGGTCATATTTTAGAACTGACAATTTGAACAATTTTTTGATGTACAATAAAAATATGATCAATACTATTGACAGAAATGCATAAATTTTGAAAATCGGTTGATTTTTAGCTAAGTTATGGCTTCTCAAAGTTGCAAAAGTCTCAATTTTTTAAACCAAATAACACGTTTTTTCAATTTTTTACTTTTCTTGCCATATTTTTCAAAACATTTAATAAACCTTATATACCGATTTAAAGTATAATAAAAGCGGTATCCAGAAATGCATAAATGAGGAAAATCGGCTAAGTTGTGGAAAAGTTATGGTTCCTCGGAGATGAGGAAGATATCAATATTTGTTCAAAACGATGATTTTGACCATTTATAACTATTGTGGTCATATTTTCTAAAATATGGGTCAAAATCAAGTGTGGTAAAGTTTTTTTATACTCATTTTAATACCAGAAATCGATAAGGCACAAAAAATTCCGATTTTAAAATTTTCACTTTTTTGGCATTTTTGCTAGGAGTTAATGTGCAAAAACTGTCAAAAAATGAGTCAAATTTTAAAACTGACAATATGAACAATTTTTTGATGTACAATAAAAATATGATCAATACTATTGACAGAAATGCATAAATTTTGAAAATCGGCTGATTTTTAGCTAAGTTATGGCTTCTCAAAGTTGCAAAAGTCTCAATTTTTTAAACAAAATAACATGTTTTTTCAATTTTTCACTTTCCTTGCCATATTATTCAAAACATTTAATAAACCTTATATACCGATTTAAAGTATAATAAAAGCCGTATACAGAAATGCATAAATGAGGAAAATCGGCTAAGTTGTGGAAAAGTTATGGTTCCTCGGAGATGAGGAAGATATCAATATTTGTTCAAAACGATGATTATGACCATTTATAACTATTGTGGTCATATTTTCTAAAATATGGGTCAAAATCAAGTGTGGTAAAGTTTTTTTATACTCATTTTAATACCAGAAATCGATAAGGCACAAAAAATTCCGATTTTAAAATTTTCACTTTTTTGGCATTTTTGGTAGGAGTTAATGTGCAAAAACTGTCAAAAATTGAGTCAAATTTTAAAACTGACAATATGAACAATTTTTTGATGTACAATAAAAATATGATCAATACTATTGACAGAAATGCATAAATTTTTAAAATCGGCTGATTTTTAGCTAAAGTTATGGCTTCTCAAAGTTGCAAAAGTCTCAATTTTTTAAACAAAATAACATGTTTTTTCAATTTTTCACTTTCCTTGCCATATTTTTCAAAACATTTAATAAACCTTATATACCGATTTAAAGTTTAATAAAAGCCGTATCCAGAAATGCATAAATGAGGAAAATCGGCTAAGTTGTGGAAAAGTTATGGTTGCTCGGAGATGAGGAAGATATCAATATTTGTTCAAAACGATGATTTTGACCATTTATCACTATTGTGGTCATATTTTCTAAAATATAGGTCAAAATCAAGTGTGGTAAAGTTTTTTATACTCATTTTAATACCAGAAATCGATAAGGCACAAAAAATTCCGATTTTAAAATTTTCACTTTTTTGGCATTTTTGGTAGGAGTTAATGTGCAAAAATGGTCAAAAATGGGTCAAATTTTAAAACTGACAATATGAACAATTTTTTGTTGTACAATAAAAATATGATCAATACTATTGACAGAAATGCATAAATTTTGAAAATCGGCTGATTTTTAGCTAAGTTATGGCTTCTCAAAGTTGCAAATGTCTCAATTTTTTAAAACAAAAAACACGTTTTTTTCAATTTATCACTTTCCTGGCTACATTTTTCAAAACATTTAATAAACCTTATATACCGATTTAAAATATAATAAAAGCCGTATCCAGAAATGCATAAATGAGGAAAATCGGCTAAGTTGTGGAAAAGTTATGGTTCCTCGGAGATGAGGAAGATATCAATATTTGTTCAAAACGATGATTTTGACCATTTATAACTATTGTGGTCATATTTTCTAAAATATGGGTCAAAATCAAGTGTGGTAAAGTTTTTTTATACTCATTTTAATACCAGAAATCGATAAGGCACAAAAAATTCCGATTTTAAAATTTTCACTTTTTTGGCATTTTTGCTAGGAGTTAATGTGCAAAAACTGTCAAAAAATGAGTCAAATTTTAAAACTGACAATATGAACAATTTTTTGATGTACAATAAAAATATGATCAATACTATTGACAGAAATGCATAAATTTTGAAAATCGGCTGATTTTTAGCTAAGTTATGGCTTCTCAAAGTTGCAAAAGTCTCAATTTTTTAAACAAAATAACATGTTTTTTCAATTTTTCACTTTCCTTGCCATATTATTCAAAACATTTAATAAACCTTATATACCGATTTAAAGTATAATAAAAGCCGTATACAGAAATGCATAAATGAGGAAAATCGGCTAAGTTGTGGAAAAGTTATGGTTCCTCGGAGATGAGGAAGATATCAATATTTGTTCAAAACGATGATTATGACCATTTATAACTATTGTGGTCATATTTTCTAAAATATGGGTCAAAATCAAGTGTGGTAAAGTTTTTTTATACTCATTTTAATACCAGAAATCGATAAGGCACAAAAAATTCCGATTTTAAAATTTTCACTTTTTGGCATTTTTGGTAGGAGTTAATGTGCAAAAACTGTCAAAAATTGAGTCAAATTTTAAAACTGACAATATGAACAATTTTTTGATGTACAATAAAAATATGATCAATACTATTGACAGAAATGCATAAATTTTTAAAATCGGCTGATTTTTAGCTAAGTTATGGCTTCTCAAAGTTGCAAAAGTCTCAATTTTTTAAACAAAATAACATGTTTTTTTCAATTTTTCACTTTCCTTGCCATATTTTTCAAAACATTTAATAAACCTTATATACCGATTTAAAGTATAATAAAAGCTGTATCCAGAAATGCATAAATGAGGAAAATCGGATAAGTTGTGGAAAAGTTATGGTTCCTCGGAGATGAGGAAGATATCAATATTTGTTCAAAACAATGATTTTGACCATTTATAACTATTGTGGTCATATTTTCTAAAATATGGGTCAAAATCAAGTGTGGTAAAGTTTTTATACTCATTTTAATACCAAAAATCGATTGGGCACAAAAAATTTCGATTTTAAAATTTTCAATTTTTGGCATTTTTGCTAGGAGTTAATGTGCAATAATTGTCAAATAATGGGTCAAATTCAAAACTGACAATATGAACAATTTTTTGTTGTACAATAAAAATATGATCAATACTATTGACAGAAATGCATAAATTTTGAAAATCGGTTGATTTTCAGCTAAGTTATGGCTTCTCAAAGTTGCAAAAGTCTCAATTTTTAAACAAAATAACATGTTTTTTCAATTTTTCACTTTCCTTGCCATATTATTCAAAACATTTAATAAACCTTATATACCGATTTAAAGTATAATAAAAGCCGTATCCAGAAATGCATAAATGAGGAAAATCGGCTAAGTTGTGGAAAAGTTATGGTTCCTCGGAGATGAGGAAGATATCAATATTTGTTCAAAACGATGATTTTGACCATTTATAACTATTGTGGTCATATTGTCTAAAATATGGGTCAAAATCAAGTGTGGTAAAGTTTTTTTATACTCATTTTAATACCAGAAATCGATTGGGCACAAAAATTCCGATTTTAAAATTTTTTCCTATTTTGACATTTTTGCTAGTAGTAAATTTGCAAAATTTGTCAAAAAATGGGTCAAAAATTGAAACTGAAAGTATTTTAATTTTTTGACGTAGATTTAAAATATGATAAATACTATTGACAGAAATGCATAAATTTTGAAAATCGGTTGATTTTTAGCTAAGTTATGGCTTCTCAAAGTTGCAAAAGTCTCAATTTTTTAAACAAAATAACATGTTTTTTCAATTTTTCACTTTCCTTGCCATATTATTCAAAACATTTAATAAACCTTATATACCGATTTAAAGTATAATAAAAACCGTATCCAGAAATGCATAAATGAGGAAAATCGGCTAAGTTGTGGAAAAGTTATGGTTCCTCGGAGATGAGGAAGATATCAATATTTGTTCAAAACGATGATTTTGACCATTTATCACTATTGTGGTCATATTTTCTAAAATATGGGTCAAAATCAAGTGTGGTAAAGTTTTTTTATACTCATTTTAATACCAGAAATCGATTGGGCACAAAAAATTCCGATTTTAAAATATTCACTTTTTTGGCATTTTTGGTAGGAGTTAATGTGCAAAATTTGTCAAAAAATGGGTCAAAAATTAAAACTGAATGTATTTTAATTTTTTTGGCGTAGATTCAAAATATGATAAACACCATTGACAGAAATGCAAAAATTTTGAAAATCGGTTTGATTTTTAGCTAAGTTATGGCTTCTGAAAGTTGCAAATGT